>CAUYLG010060830.1:0-18767 GCA_963573385.1 Cacajao melanocephalus | reverse complement strand
TCTATTGACAAGGAAATTCTCTAAACCCTTCCATATAGATATAGATGGAATATTGCTCTGTCTCCCAGGCTGAAGTGCAATGACATGATCTCAGCTCACTGCAACCTCCGCAACCCGGGCTCAAGCAATTCTCCTGTCTCAGCCTCCCGGGTAGCTGGAATTAGAGGCACCCGCCACCATGCCTGGCTAATTTTTGTATTTCCAGTAGAGACTGTATTAGCCAGGCTAGTCTCGAGCTGCGAACATAGACAAGCTTGCTTATCTATGTTTGCGGCTTGATTTTTCAGGCTGTTTTCTGTTAGAAAAGAAAATTATTTGGGGGCCTGCTTTTTATTAAAAGCAAATTCCACTTAGAACTCTTACCCTCACTATCTGCCTAAATAATTTCTTCTTAGCTCCTGTATCACTGCCAGGGTTCTGTCTCGTGATTCCTAAGATGTCTCCCACCTCAATTGTCCCTGACAATTTGTTATGCAAAGAAGGCCAAACAACTTGTCGAATTCACAGTCCTGTTCTTGCCGCTTCTCTGCTTAAACCCTCCCAGGGTTCCCCACTTAATGTTGCATAAATCCAACCTTCTTAGCATAGCATTCAAAGCCCTTCACAATCCAGCTCTGAGTTCAGTCCACTCCTTCAAACTCCATGCTACAGACTCATCAGCATGTTAGCCTTGCACCAGAATACACCATGGGCTTTCTCTCATCATATATATGAACCTCCTCGTGTGACGGAGTAAGAAACTGTGGACCATAGATGTGAAGGTAGCCGCCCTAGGTCACATAGTTTGAAAGAAACAGAGTCAACACTAGAACCAAGTTCCCCATTTGACCACTCTGGAGCCTTAAAGATATAATCTCTGATTCCTCCGCCTCCCTCCTCTACTGCCATTACTGAGTGTGCATAGTCACCCTCTCTTGTGGGGAGGGCTACAGTACTTCTAATCCATTCTCCATATGGAATGGAAATCTAACTTTGCCTCTTCACTGCTTAAAATTCTTCAATAGCTATCCATTGCCCTTAAAATAAAGACCCAAACTCTTAAGGATATGGCCCCTGTGTGACTTTCCAGTTCCATCTCAGGACCCTTTGCCTCTCACTATGATGCTGTCTTTCAGACTCCTCTCTGTGCCTTGCATCCTCCCACCACGGGGACTTTGCACATGCCATGTTCTGTCTGCGAGCTCTTCCTTCCCTTCTTCTTCTGTCATTTCCCAGCAGCCACCTTCCCCAGATGCCTCTCTGACACCAGACTCGGTGCAGGCCCTCTGTAAGGCACTCTTTCTCTGCTCCCAGGATTTTGTTTCTATTTAGTCCATCAGTCTATAATGATCTATGTGTGTGATTGTTTATGTCTTCTCTCTGTCAAGTTCTGTGTTCCATGAGTTTGAGCAAGGTCTTTATTTGTTCACGTTTGTATCCCCAGTGCTGATCACAGCATCTGGAATGAGGATGGAACTCGGTAAATATCTGTTAAATGAATAAGCACCAAATGGCCCCAGCTGTGAAGGAGATCTTGTAATTTCCATGCATGTGTCTTATAAAGGAAAGAGCAAGAGAGGTACCAGTGTTTCAACCACTGGTGACACAGAACTGGATATTCCATCTGGCAGGTTGTTTGTTTGTTTGTTGTTGTTGTTGTTGTTATTATTGCTGGTATTAATTTTGTTTTGTTTGGGGGAAAAGATTGAAATGTTGTAAAATACGTAAACACAACCTTTCTGAAACAGATTTAAGCTGTAAGAAAACTCTAAGCTGTCAAATGAATAAATTTAAATTAATCTTATTTAAGAACACAAGTAGGAACTCATGACAACTTCTTGGGAAATGGGCTTTTAAAAAAATCTGTAGTATCTTTAGCACCAGGGCTGCACAATTAGGCATAGAACATTATTTAATTTGTACATGCAGGACAGGCATATGCAATCCACTATGTATAGAATACCAGACATAGCTGATTCCAAAATTATCATTGCTTTCCACTTCTCACACATTTCTTAAGATGCCATCTGATCCAAAAATGTTTCAAGTACTGCTCCAGGCTTTTAGCATTTGAATGTCTTTTGATATCAAAGGAGAGTTAATGAGCTCTGTTTAACTTAGAAGGATTTTCAACTTTTAGCTTGCTTTTATTATGAATTTGAAAAATGTACATTTTGTCAAGAGTTTACCTATCATCTTCCTGTCCACAATCCAGCAGAAAGTATAATAATATCTTACTTTCAAATTAATCCTAAAAGAATGCTGTTCTCCTTGTCAACATCACCAGAGGTATAGTCATACTTTTTCCTAAACTCATCTGTGAAATACATTCCTCATCTGGTGCCTTTCTTGGGTGACTCATAATTTGAAGATAAAATAACATATTGGGGAGCTACTGGAGTGAAAAATCCACGGTGGTAGTGTGACATGTTTGCCTTTGCCATATCCCCACTGCCCAGCACATAGGAGACACTCAGTATTTTTACATGGACACATAAGTTTATTAAACTTTTTACATGAAAAATAATACCTTATTTTAGAAGTTTTGGGAGAAATAGACAAGAAGTAAAAAAATGATGCCACTTAAAGATAATCATTAACATTTCGGCATATTCTTCCTCACATTTTTTGCTATGCGTGTATATATATTTTCTTTTTACAACATGCTACACGTACAGTTTTCTAACTTGTATATTTTCTTAGTTACAATGTCTTCAATGTATATATTCCATGCCATCAAGTATTTTTAACTACATCATTAATTATGGCTGTGCAATATGGCACAGTAAGAATGAATGAGTTTGTGTAACCAATCCCACTAGAAAACATTGCCAATGCAGTAAATGTACTATTTCAGCATTTGAGGAAAACAGGGTATTATGGTTACTAGTGAGTGAGCATCTAGGGCCAGAATTCAGTGAAAAACGCTCGAGTCTAAAATCACACAGAACATTCTTTCAGTCTTTCTTTGATGGACCAGGAACATTCTAAAAATGACTTTCTCTGTAGAAGTAAATCTTACCCTTTAGAAGAGTTACATCTGTGCTAGGCTACCAAACAAACAAAAGAGCAGCCCTGGTGTTTCTGGTGTCAACAAGGGAACTCCCACCAAGCCTCCCAATACCAAAAGGCTCTTGCTGCTAGAAAGAAGAAATGGTTGTCATATTGATTTGCATATGAGGCCAAAAATTGTGCATGGGAATTGAGATCAAATATTTCAATTCTTCTGTTTCCTTATTATATTTAAGAAAACCTGCCCCTCATTTCAAGTCCCAACCTTAGGTAAGGTGGCAGATATAGATTGTGTTATGAAGATCAGAGGTTTATATTCAAGAAAAACTGACCACATTCGACAAGTACATAGGATATCATTTCACTGGTTTTGAAATTAATTTGTGCTTTAGTGGCTGGGCATGGTGGCTTGTGCCTCTAATCCTAGCACTTTGGGAGGCTGAGGTGGGCAGATCACTTGAGGCCAGGAGTTCAAGACTAGCCTGGCCAATGTGGTGAAACCCCATCTCTACTAAAAATACAAAAAAAAAAAAAATAATAATTAGCTGAGTGTGGTGGTGAGTGCCTGTAATCCCAGCTACTTAGGAGGCTAAGGCATGAGAATCACTTGAACCCAGGAGGCTGAGGTTGCAGTAAGCAGAGTTTGCACCATTGTACTCCAGCCTGGGTGACAGAGTAAGTCTCTTTCTCAAATAAAATAAAATAAAAATTTGTGCTTCAGATTCATGATGAAACCTGCCACATATGGTGGTCAGGCTAAGTGCTGAATACTGCTGGGGATGGCCATTTGTATCATGGTCTATGGGAACACCATACTTGGTGGGGCTTGTGTATCTGGCAATAGAGAATTCTTACTGACGGCATGGAGCTGCCCCTAACCCATCTACACAATTATATTTCATATGTCTTACAACATGTTATAAAGTTCCTACCTGGAAATTGCCACAGAGCATAAATCAAAATAGGTTTCCCCAGAATCAACTACTGCTATTGAACATGTCCCACAAGTGTTGACGTTCATAGAAAATCCGCAACGTCTCATCTCTAGATGAAAATTTCAACAATAAGGTATTTTAGATGATTTATGTGACATTGTTTGCAAGCCAGTTTTACAGCCTAAATGAATGTATTCTGTAAAGTATAAAGATATAGTTTACAAAGTTAAGATATACAGGACAGGTTCAATATCTAATAATTTGCTATAATATTTTCAGTTGGTTTGCTTACAAATTTTATTTTTATTTTTTTCCGAGATGGAGTCTTGCTCTGCAAGGCTGGAGTACAGTGGCACAATCTGGGCTCACTGCAACCTCTTCCTCACGGGTTCAAGCGATTCTCCTGTCTCAGCCTCCCAAGTGGCTGGGATTACAGGAGCGTGCTATCACGCCCAGCTAATTTTTGTATTTTTAGTACAGATGGGGTTTCACCATGTTGGCCAGGCTGGTCTTGAACTCCTGGCCTCAAGTCATCTACCTGCCTCAGCCTCCCCCAGGATTACAGGCGTGAACCACTGCACCTGGCCTAAAATTTTATTTAAAATAAAGTACTTCTAATAAAATCTCAGACCCAGAACTCAACTTCTCAGAATATAACCAATTATAAAGAAAACATTCATCTAAGTCAATTTGAGGTCACTGTTGATTACCATGAGGTGAAAGTGCCTTATATCATGCAGCATGCCTTACATTTTACAAGTTTGAAACTTGGTGGCAGGGGTTGGAGCAGGGAGGGAATGTTTGCTTTCCACCTCTTCTAAGAAGGGTTGATCTGTCTGTCCCCTTAGCACTCAGCATGGTGCCATGCATGGGACATGTTCTTAGATGCTCCCGGATGAGGAAGAGAGGATTAGTATAAGGGGAGGGTCTGGGTCCTCTATGATGCTCTATGAGCCCACAACGATCCTTCGGCTGATGGCTCCTGGCAAGGTGTAGATGAAAAGGACCAGGAAGATGATGAGGATGATCAGAATGAAACCAATGATGATGTACTTCTTGTAATTCTTCCAGATGAGGTGGTACAGGCACTTAAAGGGGCTCATGAACCAGGAAAAGGAGGTATCTGGGCGGCTGAGGGGGAAAGAAGAGAAAATCAAAAAGGGGGTCATGCTCTCAACACAGAATGCTTAAGACCCCAGGAAGTGTTTCTGACTCCCACTTTCTGAGGACACATAGGGAGAAGCCTGAAAATGGGAGAAGAGCATGTTGCCTAAAGCAGGAGCAGCCTAACACTTGAATGATGAGGATTCCTGTATCATGGTAAACACATGGTTGGTGTGTAGCAGAGGGCAAGAGTCCAGCTAGAATCCAGCCCAAGGCTCCACCACACTCCATCTGTCCAACCTGCCAGCTCAGATCCCACCTTTTCTATGAAGTCTTTCCTGACAGCCTCAGGCCCCAGTGATTCCCTTCACTTCAAGTTCCTAACTCATTCATCGCTTGACTCACCCTCTTTTGAGACTACAGTGTCTTCTACACCCTGACAACTATTTTATGAGTGTCTGTGTTATTTTCCCCAAATAGATTGAAAGCTCCTGGAAGGCATGGTTGATGTCTTGTATTTCTTCTTATATTTAGCTTTTTATTCAAAAAGCGACACAGGTTGGAAGGCACCCATTGACTGCCTCCTGGCTTCCCAGTTCTCCCACAGGGCTGCTCTTAAGAAATGCCCATATCAGACACCAACAAGGACTGCAAAGGCCCCTTCCCATTTCTGTTCCCACTCACAACTCCACTCACTTGGGCTTGGCCAGGGGCTCTGGCTCCTTTCGAGCTTTTCCAACAGGATTCTTCTCAGCTTCTTCTGCTGTGACTAGATGGAACTCAGCTTCAACCTTGCCCTACAAAAAGATGCAAAAGCTTTTGTTTCTAGTCACAAAGACCCACTGGGCCAATGACAACCTTCTAGAAGTGTTACCAACTTTGAGAATTCCAGAAAGTATTTTGATTATCCTGCTACTTTATTTTGATAAATATTGTTGCTTTTTTGGTCCTGGGAGAAACCATTTTTATTGGGAACAGTAAAAGCCTAGGAATGATGTTATTTCAAGATCTGTGGAAGGAAAGGGTCTTATGTCTCCACACAGACACACAAGCTGAGTCACATGTACTACGCTTCTTATAAACACTTGATGTCCGAAGAAATATTATTATAGTAATAATTAGAAAGGGGACTAATTCCTTGAGTGGCAGACCCTTTTGAATCTGATACAGTCTTTCTTCTCTGTCAATTCTCAGGAAATTGGTGAGAGTGGCCCCATATTTGCTGAATGGCATTTCTTTTCTGTTATTCTTCACATTTTTTGTTGTCCTTACTAGTGATTTTATGGTTATCCTTTTATTATAGCACCCCCTCTTTCTTCCCTCAATAAGAAATGGCCTATTTTATTTGAAAATTGTGAGTAATATGTTTCTTTAGAGCACTATGCCACAGTTCTTGGCAGGGATGTGTCTTATTTATCAAAGGATGAGACAGGACCCCCACAAAAGTTAAGAGCCGTCCTCTCTTGTTCAGTCATTCATTTAGCACTTTTGGGGATCTTTCGTATGCCATGCACCGTTCTAGCACTAGAGACTTAACAATGATTAAGAAAAACAATTTCTGATCTCCTGAAACTCCTGTTCTTGGTGACAGAGACCCTCATTTCTCCTGACTCTTTTGGTTTTGTGCATTGAAATTCAAGGTGATAATAAGAGGAAGGCATGATTGATTTCTTACTCCAGTATAAAAGTCTAAGATTCTGCTGAGCCAATGGTCTGGTGTTAACTTACCCATTCACCCTAAAAAGGTCAGGACTTTTTCACAAGTAGGTTTGGTTGCTGGCAGCCATTATAATAATAATATAATTGTGGGAGATATAAGAAAGATATAGAATACATGGGATAAGGTTGAGGGGCAAGAGGAGAGAGGGAGTGGCATGGCTGCCTGAATTAGTGAAGACGTGCAGTGGACTTTTATTACAGTCAAATTATGAGTAAAAATCTAGATGGTCTCATTCATCCTTTGAACTGAAACCCGGGCCCAACTCAGAGTAGCATTAAATGTCCTATGATCCAGAAATGTTTCATGAAAACATGTATATATGTAGTCTCTCATTCCTGTTGAGAAATCTTAGCCCCATAGGCAATGACTTGTGCATATAGGCATTCAGAAAATATTTGAAAACCATAGGAAAAAAGAATATAAAGCTTCTATTAATTTTAACTCCTCCTTTATACACCCATCAATAGTGGAATAATAATATCTAACTGCAATTGCAATGCTTTACTGATCGCTCACTTTGTCCCAGGTTTGTTCATTCTGTCATCCATCAGTCTATTGTAGCAAGAAGCAAGGTAGGCCTCCTTTACATAGATGAAGAGATGAAACCACAGAGATCAAATAACTTTTCCAAGGTCACACAGGCAACAAGCCAACCAACTGGAATTTCAACCCAGGTCTATATGATACCAAAGCTCATACTCTTTCCATTATAGTAGGCTGCCTCCCAACTTATTCATTTAATTGCCAGAAAATTGGACTGGAAGGTTTATAAGAGTCTGCCTAGCTCTATTCCATAATTGTCCTCATAATCACCATCCAGTGGCACTTGTCTTCTTGAGTCTCAGTTTTCTCATTTGTCAGATGGTCGGATGCTTTCTAAGGCTATCTGGCTCTAACTTCTAGGGTTGATGAAAGGCAGAGTTCAAGCTTAAGGAGCCCTTGAAAGACGTGATGGCTGAGAGAGACTCAAGAAGTAAATCCAAAACTCATGGCAAATTGGTCTCCAATATAAAAAACAAAACAGACTTATTTCCAGAGATCTTTCTCAGGTAACTTAAGCTCCACTGAGCAGTATGTTATATACTAGGAACTTCATCCAATTCCTCTAATTTGAAGTAGAGTCAGCTTAAGAGGAGCTAACCAATTGCTACTCTCCAGAATGCTTGGAAGAGAGTACAGAAATTAACAGAGAATAAGTTGGGTCCACAATAAAAGGATCACAGCTGCCCCTTTGTTCTCTACTCTTTTTTTTTTCTTCTGAGACAGAGTCTCGCTCTGTCACCAGGCTGGACTGCAGTGGCACGATCTTGGCTCACTGCAAACTCTGCCTCCTGGGTTCAAGCAAGTCTCTGCTTCAGCCTCCCGAATAGCTGGGATTACAGGTGTGCACCGCCACACCCATCTAGTTTTTTGTATTTTTAGTAAAGAGTGTTTCACCATCTTGGCCAGGCTGGTCTTAAACTCCTGACCTCATGATCCACCTGCCTCGGCCTCCCAAAGTGGTGGAATTACAGGTGCTCGGCCTGTTCTCTACTCTTAATAACAATAAACTCAGCACTGGCGCGTTATAACTCATTTAACCTTTTTGACAATCTGACAAAGTAGATGGCATTTTTATTACCATTTTACAGCCAAGGAAGCCAAGGCTTGGTGATGTTTGCTTACTGATGTTACAAAACCAGGATTTCCACCAAGGTCCTTTGATGCCAAACCCCATTCCTCTGCTACTTTACATGTCTAAGTGGCACCTTGTTGTGGAAGAAAAAAAGTAGGCTATTTATTTAATAGAGAATAAATGTGCCTTTCCTGAAATATTCAAGAGGAAGCCCATAATTGCTGCCATTGCTCTGGCATTAGTATATGCTTTTGGTCTCTATTTATGGGCTGGCTTAGGATAGCTTAAGTAATATTAGCATAACATGGGATGGCATAGCACAGCATAGCAAATAGTCAAGTGAAAAGGACTTGTGAATAGACAGATCTGCATTTGAAACCAGGCTCTACAATTTACTAGCTGTGTGATCTTGGGTAAGTCACCTGCCCTCTTTAAGTCTCACTATACCGAGGCTATTAACAGGTACTCTATAAGGTTGCTTTGAAAAATAAATAACACACATGTAGTGCTTAGCCTAGGGTCTGTTACGTAGAAAGCCTTTAACTACGGTAGTTGTTAACTTCAGCACTGTTTCATCCACAGTAACATGTAGTTTAACAGAAAACATCTTGTGCCCATAGAGAAAATACCAGAGAAGTCCCACAGGCCCAGATTCCTGTAGGAAAAGAAATGCAAAGAAAAGGGAGTCAGATGATGTTAAACTACTTCTGCCCTAGAGTTAGGAGTCATTTGTTATCATGATGAAGAGCCTTGCACCAGCTCCAGTGCCCTGCTAGGATGATCGCAGTATATCTGTCGGGCATTGGGAAGGCTGCAGGGGGAAGGTGTTACACTGACAGCTTCGATAAATGCTGCTGCTCTGCGTATTGCTCCACACAGAGGTTTCCTGTCCTATTTCAACCATCAGTATTCAGCTCAGCACCAAGAAAAGGTCATAAGCTAATATCCTCTAAATGTAATTTAAAATCAGCTAGTAAAAATGGACAGTTTGAGAGACTCTCTACTAGCCTAATGATACCTGTGGATGGGAGAAAATGATAAGAAAAGATCCTTGAGAGGACTGTGGATTTGTCACACCACATATATAATTGATGTGCCAAACTTCACTGTGCCTAGAGAAGGGACGACTTCCAAGGCCGAGGACTGATTGCATTCGGAATGGACATGCCTTCTTCAGCAATAATTATTGCATATTAAAACATACCCTTGACTGGAATTACATCAGGCATTCTCATATATTAATGGAGTATTCTGACAAAATATTTTAGGAAAAGGAATATATATATATACACACATTGTATATACACATTATATATGTATACATGTATTTATGTGTATATGTAATTATATCCACATACAGGCATGTACATACACATACAAGATCATATATGACCACACAAGATAATACACACAAATGTAGTTGTAAACATGTATATATGACTAATTTATTTTCAGTTGATGAGGGAAAGCTCTTTTTAACAGATAAATGCCAACCCAATAAATGGAGAAAAAGTGATAGATTTCGATAGATTTTTTTTTATTTTTTATTTATTGCATTTTAGGTTTTGGGGTACATGTGAAGAACATGCAAGATTGTTGCATAGGTACACACATGGCAGTGTGATTTGCTGCCTTCCTCCCCATCACCTATATCTGGCATTTCTCCCCATGCTATCTCTCCCCAACTCGCTGTACTTGGCAGGAAAAAGGGTGACTGAACCAGGGAACTGAGGGTTGTGGTGCAGATCTAAAGCAACAGCTACAGGTTGAGCGAGGAAAGAGGTAAGAACAAGACAGGAGATTCATAACATGCAGATACCCAGGGAGATGGGAATGATTCTCTTAATATTTCCAAGTGCACTGGTAGTCACCCACATGGCGTTCAGTCTGTTCTGGAAGCAATCTCAGAACCATATGGGCAGGAAATTTTAGGCCTAGAATATCTGGGGCATTATCTATAAGGGTAGTGGGGGATGGTTCTCTGGACTTGTGAATTCCTTGCCATATCCAAGGTGAGGCTGCTGAATGTCAAGGTAGCATGCAAGGCTTTTGCTTGCCTGAGCTGAGGACTCTCTTGCCTGTCTGGACAGCTTCTAACCGTAGCAAACTAGAAAAGGACGCTTGTACATCAGAGTTGTTTTTCTTCATTTTCTGTAGAGTCTTTTTCATGTGATTGCAGTCCAAAGCAGTGCCTGGGGACCTTGTGCCTGAAGCATGAGGATCTTGTCTTTCTGGCTTTGTCCTCATGTTCTCTTTAGGTTTACAGCGGGAGGCACTCTGTGACAATGAAAGGATATCTCTTCTAAAAATGGATGTGAATTCTTTTCAAACCTTGAAGTTCCCCACCATCTGCATGAGATTGAGCTTGCAGAGGAGAGTTCTTTTCTTCCCTTAGGAAATCCTTATCATAGAGTGGCAGGATCCCCCCTGCCCTTCATGTGGGTGGCAGGCAGTGATAAAATCTGCATCTCTTCAATCATCAGCTAACAGGGAGCAAGGGGATTAACTGGTGCTCATTTTGTAAGTCATTAAAAAATATGTTACCATGATGCACTCTGGGAGGAAATTTTGTGGAAGAAATATTTACTATTTGGAGAATTTCTGAGTCCTAAAAGAGCCTCCCAAACATCAAGGCTGGAAGTAGCTGCAAAAGGAATAATAACTTTCAGTATTGGTGTCCATGTTTTACTGGGGCTGGGTCTCTCATTGGCTTCCTCATCAGAAAGTAAAAACATCAGATTGTCTCAGCTGTCTTACGGTGTCACAAAATTAGGGACTACTTAATGTTGCTGAGCATAGGACACTGACAGTGCTTGCTTTGGGAACTGGCACCTGGTGTAGTGGCCATAACACCATGTTGAGGGATGCCCTTAGTCTAGATATTCTGCCATGTTTCTAAAACTTTCTGCTTCCGTGTATGTTTATTGTGGCATTGTTCACAATAGCAAAGACCTCGAACCAACCTAACTGCCCATCAATGATAGACTGGATAAAGAAAATGTGGCACATATACACCATGGAATACTATGCAGCCATAAAACAGGATGAATTCATGTCCCTTGCAGGGACATGGATGAAGCTGGAAACCATCATTCTCAGCAAACTAACACAAGAACAGAAAGCCAAATACCACATGTTCTCACTCATAAGTGGAAGCTGAACAATGAGAACACATGGACACAGGGAGGGGAACATTACACACCTGGGCCTGTCGGGGGATGGGGACAAGGCAGGGGGAATAGCATTAGGAGAAATACCTAATGTAGATGATGGGGTGATGGATGCAGCAAACCACCATGGCACATGTATATCTAGGTAACAAACCTGCATGTTCTGCAAATATACCCTAGAACTTAAACTACACATCAGTATCTATATATCTCTATCTGTCTATCTATCTATCTCTGTGTGCTTTGATTTCAGGATGTTAGAACATTATCAGAAGTGGGTAGTTAATATGCTTTTGGAGAAAAACCATACTAAACATTTTACTGGAAGCTTTATCATACAAAGCAGGGAATTTGAAAAGCCATGCTCTAATTGAGGACAGCATTTAAAAATTTTGCATCGTAGCAAGTTTCTCTTCTTTGCAAGAAATGAGTTTGTTATGGGGAGAGAAGGAACATTATGCTGGCCCTGGACAGCTGGAAACTGAGCAGGGGCTTAATTGCACTATGCCTCAGTTTCCTCATCTGTAAAAGGAACATACTCTGGACTTTAAAAGCTGGCTGTGAAGAGTAGGTTAGACAGTGCGTATAAACTGCCTATCACAAGGAGGTGTTTGAAGCCACCTAATGCATGCCCTGGTTGCTGACCCTTTGCTCAGCTCTTGGTTCCAGCTTTCATGGCTTCTTGAATCTCAGGATATCTCCTGGTTTAGACCATTTGCAGGGATCCAATCTCTCCACTTTGCTTTGTTGCTGCCTCTTTTTCCTGTTCTGAATTTTGCTTCCTACCCAACTTTGGGCCCCACCATTGCCCTGACCTTTCCTTGCTCCCTGTGTGCTCCTTGTTAGAGGGAGTGGGTCCTGCCTACTCCTCAACTTTTCTTCCACCCATCCCATGAAGGAGTGAGTAGCTTAATCTGATGGTGAATCTGGACAAAATAAACTGGTAGGCTCAGCTCTAAGACTTCTTTTTTCGTTTTGGGATGAGCTGCCTCCAGGGAGCAGCAGTTTCTTTTAGCTTTTCTGAGCTGTGTCAGCCTTGGGCAGACTCCTCCATACCCCACCTGGTATGGGTACCCTGGTTTTACACTGCCTATAGGGCAGCCCCTCACAAAGCTCATTTGTCTGCAGATATCACCTGTGTCCTTCAACTTGACTCTTTACTGGGAATAAAACTGAGAGTCTAGTGTCTAGTAGGGCACATTGGTTAAGAAATTGGTCTCTGGAGTTCAAGTACCTTGGTTCAAATCCAAGCTCTGACACTCACTTGGAGTGAAAATCTGTTACGTGAAAATTTTGCAAATCCCTAAATTCCACTGAGCCTCAGTTTTCCTTCTGTATAAAAGCAGGAAACAATGGAATCTACTTCATAGTTATTTTGGGAGCATTACATGAGTTAGTGTATGTACAACATTTGGAGCAATGCCTGCCCTGGTAGGCCACAGCTGAGTGTTGACTAACTGTATGTTAACAGTGTATTCAGAGCTTGCCCAGGGAAGGTGGAGAAGAGCATCACTTGGGCACTTCAGAGACCCATTCCTACGTCCTCCTCCTCTACTGGTACCCTCAAGAATGGCTTCAGAGCCAGGGCCCTCCTGACCACCCCCTGGCACCTGCCTTGGTCATGCTTCCCATGTACGTCCACTTAATCCATGTGTGTTACTTTTCTAGGCTTCAGATAGATTATTAGCTCTGCTGGAGGAGAAGGGAGCAAAATGAAATTGGAGTATTTGTCTCCTCCTCTCATCAGTTACCATCACCTCATCACCCCAGACCACTGGCTGTCTCCTACTCATTCATGTTATTAATTCAGAGATTGCTAGGATTCCCCATCGGTTTTATTCCCCAGCCTTCAAAAACTTTCGCCTGCTCTGGATTTCAACCTTCAGGGAATCGTTCTTGCAGATATGAACCACTGGTTGGTAATGATCTTTGGTCATTGATTTTCCATTGTTCCTTAGTAGGCTTCTGTAAATGCTGAGCTCTTTTGAGAGCACCCCACCCCTTCTACCTCTTCAATAGCCATTTACTACCTGATCCCCTTTCTCATTTGGGAAACCTTTATTGACCAGTGGCTATGGGCTGGGTGTCTATGGGAAGGTAAGATAACTGCCCCAGAAGGATGTGTAGTCCAGTGGTGCTTAAACCATGCTCCATGGTACCCTATGTGCCCTCTAGAGGCCCCTCAGAAGTCACCATGGAGATAGTGTGTGTGTGTGTGTGTGTGTGTGTGTGTGTGTGTGTGTGTGTGTGTTGGGGATTAGTTCTGAGTGGGTGGGGTCTTACCCTACTCCCAGCATCAGTCTAGAACTGTTTTCTTTTCTTTTGCATATTGAGCTTCTGAGTAAGATTTCATCCAAAGAAAGGCTTGCACTGTTAAAAAAAAAAAAGTTAAAAAACCATTGACCTAATTTTTTCCACTGAATTTCTTCAGCATGGCTTTTTATAGTGGTTTGACCCTCCCAGCTTGTGTTTGGCCAACAGAATGACAGAGCTATCTGGCCAGTGTCTTGGCACCAGTCACCTACAGACTCAACCAGAGAGGACCTCTGAAGCTGTCCCTTCAGCAAGTGACGCTCACCTTTTGTATTGGGGAAAGATGTTTTTTGGTCAAGTTTAGTATTATTCGCAATAGTAAGTAAATAAAGAATTTGTTGGAGGGAGGTACCACACATAAATTGACTCTGAAGGCAGTCTCAAAAGAGTTTCCAAAATATTTTAGGCAGTGACAACACTATCGAAATACACTTATGACCCCTAAAAATACTAGAAGCTCTAAAATAAGCTCTCAAAGTTGTTTTGTAGGAGCCGTAATATCAAACTGTAACTTTCCAAAGGGCAGGGGACTGGACTTTGCTTTAACTTTGTGGTGTGTTTGTTACGGCAAAAACCCAGGGATTGAAGATAATCGGGGGCTATGGCTCAATCACTGATCTATAGAGATGCGTCTAACAACCAATCAATATCTGGCTCATTCTGTGTATATAAAGATATTTAAACAATTCACATGTTTACATGATCATAGAGCATTTCTGGAAGATGTTCTAGCATGTTAGCTTCATAGAGCAAGCCTTATGTTTTGTTTGTTCACTAATGTGATCGAAGGTGATGCCTGGCATATAATACATTTTTAATAGCTATGCATTGAATACATGAACTCACAAGAAAGTGGTAAGGGTGGTTACCTCTAAGTAGAACTAGAGATTGTCGAAACTATTACTTTTCAATTTATATCCACATGTGGCATTTATATGAAGAGGGCAGGAAGACTGTCTCCTTTACTCACAGAGAGGAAGAAATTTCTTCCTTTGCTTTCACTGCTGTCCTTTGGCCTTATGACTCCTCAATGGTCCACCCAAACCAAAAAGGAATACACAATCTGGCTGATTGTTCTTGGACTATGTATTCTTAGTGCGGAAGATTCCGTTCTTCCTCACTCATTTCCCATCTCCATTGCTTTATGATAAGGGCCTCCCTTCCAGAAGAAAACCTGGTTATGACTACTCTCATTTTCAGCTTTTCTGTTGGTGTCTGGTTCATGGGGCTAGGGGCATGTAAGTGTTGAAATTTGTTCTTGTCTTAGTTTATTTGGGCTACTGTAACAAAATAACATAAATAGGTGGCTTATACACAACAGAAATTTATTTCTTACAGCTCTGGATGCTGGGAAATTAAAAAGCAAGGCACTAGCAGATTTGGTGTCTGGTAAATGCCCATTTTCTGGTTCATAGGTGGCCATCTCCTCACTGGAACATTATGCAGCAGAAGCCACAAGAAAGCTAATTGGGTTAGAATCTCTTCTTCTTTCTTTTTCATTTTTTCTTTCTTTCTCTTTCTTTCTTTCTTTCTTTCTTTCTTTCTTTCTTTCTCTTTTTCTCTCTTTCTTTCTCTCTTTCTTTCTCTCTTTCTTTTCTTTCTTTCTTTCTTTCTTTCTTTCTTTCTTTCTTTCTTCTTCCTCCTTCTCTTCTTCCTCTTCCTCCTCCTCTTCTTCCTCCTCTTCTTCCTCCTCCTCCTCCTCTTCTTCCTCCTCCTCCTCCTTCTTTTTCATCTTCTTCCTTCTTCCTTCTTCTTGACAGAATCTTGTTCTGTTGCCCAGGCTGGAGTGCAGTGGCATGATCTTGGCTCACTGCAACCTTTGTTTCCTGGGTTCAAGTGATTCTCCTGCCTCAGTCTTCCAAGTAGCTGGGATTACAGACATGCACCACCATGCCCAACTAATTTTTGTATTTATAGTAGATATGGGGTTTCACCATGTTCCTCAGGCTGGTCTCAAGCTTCTTAGCTCAAGTGATTCATTGGCCTTGGCCTCTGAACCTGCTGGGATTACAGGCATGAGGGATTACAGGCTGGGATAACAGACCACACCCAGCTGGGTGTCTGCCTATAAAGACACAAATCTAATTTACAAAGGCTTTGCCCTCATGATCTAATTACTTCCCAAAGGCCCCACCTCCAAATAGTTTTACAATGGGAATGATGTTTTAACATATGGATTTTAGAGGGACACAAACATTCCTTCTATAGCATTCCTCAAACCTGGACATTTTAGATGGAAGCAAGTAGAGATGCTTTAATTTTGAGAACACAGCTCTCCTGGTGATAAATAAAAACTGTAAGTTTTTTCCCATTTGGCTCTTGTCCTCTTGTGTACAGCTTTTGCAAATGAGGACTGCAGTGTTGTATGTGATAGCATTCAGAAACCCAGAGCCCATCCCTACCTCATGACACTGTAGTGCCATGGTAAACTTGTTTAGTTTACCATGTACAGATATAATTTTGAAATGAGTGTACGAATCACAACTTAATAACATGTGAGGAGTGAGTATGAACCAAGTATTTTTTCCTCTACCTACACAACAGAATAAAACAGTGCTTTTTCATACATTCTGTTGAAGGTGATTTGTATTGCTAAACAAGAGCATGAATAATAATAATTGGCTGGCAGAATGATTTGGCATTAAGAGGCCTTTTGTCTAAGAAAACTAGTTCATAGAATCATTAAATACTTTGGTTAAAGTTGAAAAATAAACAGAGTTACCCCAAAACTGTGGAGTCTGAAGCAGAGACTGAACAAAGTCAGCAGGGCTGAGTGCGAGGACTAAGTGCTATGTAATGACCAAAAAAGGATTGTAATGTTGCCACACATACCTCAGAAAAGTTGCCCCACTAGGGACTCCGTGTGGATGGACACTTTTGCTGTTCTGAGAGGTCTGTGATTTGTGCTAATAGGCATCAGTATTGTGTTAATAATAACAGCAATTGCAACAATAACAGCTAAGACGCGTTGAATGTTTATTATGAACTACACAGACATTCTTTACATGTATCAGTCCAGTGAGGAATGTTATCTCATATTACAGATAAGGAAATTAATACTGAGGTAGGCTTAGGTCACATACTGCTAAGTGGAAGGGGGTGGGATCAGTGGTGTGCTGAAGTTGGCTTGTACAGGTTTCTGAGAACTGACTGTGCACATCTCTTCCCAATGGTGTGTTCAACACCACCATATTGCTAGCTTGAATTTGGCCATTGTGGGAGACTTTACATCCCCAAAATTGACAAAATGCCACAGATCATGCGGTAATATTACTGCATGATCTGTGGTATTTTGTTAATTATATATATATAATATATATTATATATAAAATATCAATTATGTTATATATATAAAAAAATATATATATATGTTTTTTTTTTCCCCAGAGAACTCGTTGGCAAACATTCTAACAAATCACTAGATAGGATTCAAACCCAGGAGGTTTGACTGGAGAGCATTTTGGCAAAGATGGATGCTTCCAGGCCAAAGTATTGATAATAGTATTAACAAATTTCTTACTGTGTGAACCACTTTTATTTGGCCATTTTATTACTTGCAGCCAAATGTGCCCTGATTTATTTTTACCACTTTCTCATAGGATTGTTAAGAGGGTTAAATAAGATGATGCATTTGGACCAGTCAGGGCAGGGCTTTACATGGTAAATGTTAGCACTGCCATGAAGGAACACATAGCAGAGAGATGGTCCTAACATCATTGCAGTCATCTATTTCTAGATATTTTTCTACTTTCGCAGAAGCCAATGAGTGGCAAAATATGTTATCTCTACTTCATCTCTGTTCCACAGTTTGCAGCCCAGGGTAAAAGATAGATGAGTTAAAAAGAGAAGTCATCAGAATAATCCAGTTGTGTTAGTCTACAAACCAGTTATGCCACTTCCAAGCTCCACGAAAACAAAGCCTGAACAATCACAAACTTATATTTACCTTGGGATGCACTCCCACCCTGCACCTGTCCTCTCTTTTCCAGCCTCTGTGGGGCTTTGGGAGTAAGGCCAGAGTCATGCTGATTGAGCCTGAATTGTGACCAAAAGGGCATGTGTAGCACATGACACCAGTTGGCAAAACCCAAATCAAATTTTAAGAGATATGGCATTATTGAAGCAGTGTCATTGGTCTGGGGTAATAGGTGAGGTTCGTGGTCTCACGCCAAGGAAATTGAAGATGTGGACATACAGGGAGTGGGTTTTAGAGTAGAAGTTTAATAGGTGAAAGAAAGGAGAGGGCTTCTTTGTGCAAAGGAAGGGGCCTGAGTGGGTTTCCCGGGTTTGGGGCCAGAGAGTTGGTTGGTTTTATAGATGAGCTTGAGGAGGCGGCGTCTCATTCTCATTTACATAGGGGGTAGTGGATTGGGTTGGACCAAGTGTGCTGTTTACATAGTGCGGGAGGAGGGTGGCCATCCCACCCTAATCTTTTATTATGCAAATGAGGTTTTTACCTGGCTCACTCCACGTTACCTGCACAAGTGGCAACAAAGAAAAGGGAAGGGAAAACCTCCTGGAATATACCTGGTTTCCAGGTATCCCTTTTTTATTAGCACAGCTGCTGGCATTTACCTATGCAAGCTTCCAGCTTGCTTATCTATGCCTGCAGCTTGATTTTTCAGGCTGCTTTTTGTTAGAAAAGAAATGATTTTGGGCTGCTTGTTATTAAAAAGAAATTCCACCGAGAGCTCTTTTACTTTTAATAACTGCCTTTCCTCTCTTTTTCTTTCAAAAATATAAAAAAAAAAAAGAAAAAATATAACTGCCTAAATAATTTCTTCTTTTCACACCCCCCCGCTCCGCTCTCCCCTGCTCCGCTCTCGCCCCCCTCCCCTGCTCCGCTCTCGCCCCCCTCCCCTGCTCCGCTCTCGCCCCCCTCCCCTGCTCCGCTCTCGCCCCCCTCCCCTGCTCCGCTC
>CAUYLG010060829.1:0-73942 GCA_963573385.1 Cacajao melanocephalus | reverse complement strand
CGTGTGGCTCCTCCGCCGGGAATCTCCCAGTTTGTGGGCCACAGAAATTCGTCTGAAATTGCGGCGCCCACTCGCTCTCTGTGCTTTCACTGGGAGCTACAATCCTGAGCTGTTGTTAATCGGCCATCTTGGATCTCTCTCAAGAAATATTCTTATTAATGTTAATATTTCTGGTTTTGTAGCACACTAGCTTCTATATGGTGAATCTTTTTTCTGTACCTTCACTTACAACCTGTCTGCAATTCTGGTCTCATTCTTTTTTTTTTCAGTCTGACAACCTCTGCCTTTTAGTTGGATGTTTTAGTCATTTAGATTTTGTGTAATTATTGATATAATTGGATTTGCTTTCTTATTTACTTTCTCTCTCTCTTTTTTTGTTGTTCATTTCTTTTGTTTGTTTGTTTGTTTTTTGAGACGGAGTCTCACTCTGTTGCCCAGGCTGGAGTGCAGTGACACTATCTTGGCTCACTGCAACCTTTGCCTCCCAGGTTCAAGCAATTCTTCTGCCTCAGCCTCCCAGGTAGTTGGGACTACAGGCACGCACCAGCACACCTGGCTAATTTTTGTATTTATAGAGACAGTGTTTCACCATAGTGTCCCGTCTGGTCTTGAACTCCTGACCTCGTGATCTGCCTGCCTCAGCCTTCCAAAGTGCTGGGATTACAGGCGTGAGCCACCACACCTGGCTTTTGTTCATTTCTTTTCCTGTCTTCTTTTGAGTTAATTGAATGTGCTTCAGTACATCATTTACTTTCTCTATTGGCTTTTAATCTATCTTGATTTTTGATATTATCAAGTACTTTTATAGGTGTTATAAATCTCATAATGTCACATTATTTTTGTTTTGCTTTTGATTTTGCTTTAAACAGCTGTTTTCTAAAGAAATTAATATAAAAAGTTAGTAATATATTTACCTACATGTTTACCATTTCTGACACTCTTCATTACTTCATATACAGTTGAGTTTCCATTTGCTATCATTTCTCTTCATAAAGAACCCCTTTTAGCAGTTTTTAAGTTTTGCATTGCAAGTCTGGTAGCAATACCTCTTATCTTTTGTTTATCTAAAAATATCTTCATTTTACCCTCATTTTAGATGGATAATTTTGCTGGAGATAGAATTGTGAGTTGACAGCTAATTTTCTTTTCTTTTAGCATTTTAAGGATTTAATTCCATTCTCTTCTGATCTTTAGTGTATCTGATGATGTATCAGCCAACATTTGTATCTTTGTCTTCCTGTATTCAGTGAGTCATTTTTCTCTTCTACTTTCAAGACTTTTCTCATTGTGTTTGATTTTCAGTGTACTACACAGTGTGTTAAAGATGTTTATAGATCCATGTTTTGGTGCTTGTTCTGCTTGGAGTTTGCTAAGATTTTAAAATATTCTAACTCTATTTGGAAATTTTAAAATAATGACTTCTTCAAAATTTTACCTGCCCCTTTCTCTTTACTTTTCCTTCTGGAACTTAAGTGGCATCTATGTTAGATTGCTTAATATCATCACTGTGGCTCTTTTGATTTGTTTCCAATCTATAATTTATCTACAAGTTTATTAACTTTGTCTTCCATAGTCTCCAGTCTTCCGTTAAAATTACCTAGTGATTGTTTTATTTTATATATTTTACTTTTAGTTCCTGGATTTTCATTAAATCCTTTTTTTTTGTTTCCATTTCTTTGCTGAAATTCTCCATCTACACACTGATTATGTTCAGTTTTTGAAAAGTCTTTGAACATATTGACAATAACTGTTTTATATTCCTTTGCTGGTAATTCTACCATCTGGTTCCTTTCTGTTTCTTTTGACTGCTTTTTTCTTTTTAAGTCACTTTTTTTGGCCTCTTCACTTGTTTAGTAATTTCTTATAGTATGCTAGACATTGTGTTACATGTTTGACTGATTTTTATACATTCACTTATAAGTTTCATCCATGCAGTATTCTAAAAATACCAAATAGTTCGAATAGTTTGAATCAATTAAATGTATACTAGGATACTAGGACACAATTATTAAAGAGATGAAAAGGAGCAAATGATATACTACATAGCAGGGCAGCCTCCAGCGATTTAATCTTGTGCCAACATTATGTTACCAGTGAGAAACATTATATCATCAGTGACAAAAACATTGACTTACTCATTTCAAAAGAACTACACGAGGCCATCTTCCAGCTAAAAGAAAGAGAAAAATGCATTCTTTTTATAGAATCTTGAAACGTAAACCTGATTTCTCAAAACCTTATAATGTCTACAGCTTAATTATGTTAGTGCCATTCCTTGTTCTAAATCTATATTAAGGTATTGATATTAACAAGTTTAAAGACAAAAGTGCAACTTTATAGCAATGATCATTGATAAGGTTTTGTTTGAACAGTCATTTTATTTTACAATTTAGAGGAAGAAAATACCATTTTTTGCTTCTTTCAAAGTTGTCTTTTATTTGCCTATGCAAAGTTTCCATGAGTGACCCCCCCCTTTTTTTTTCTTTGCCACTTATGTGTTTAGAAGCTCTGGTCTTTTTATTTCTAATTGCATCAACAATGAACAACCTGGTAAAACTCCTAATGTTTTCCCCATTGCCCTAATTTTTCTTGTTACAACTTTTTTTTTTTCTGTTGTGACTATATAGGTCTTAATTTGTGGGTAATGATGGCCACAGAAGTCTGAATTGTTCCTTTAGAAATTGAATTATTTCCTACCAAAGTCCTTGGCTCCTTTATGATTCTTTGAACTTTTTTTTTTTTTTTTTCCCAACTGGGCTTTCTCAAAGCTTGGGCATATTTATTTTAAATAAATAGTTATTTAAAACACATTTATTTTAAATAATACATTTTAAACACAATAATATGTCACCAATTTCAACTTTATCAAATATTTCAATGAACAAATACTTCTAAAGTTTAGTTCTATTGTTTTTACATACACAATGTGATTGTGGTGTTTCAGACATCAGACACTTCATAAAGGTGGCATTCTTGGCATATCCAAAATTATGCTAAACATTTCATGGTTCTGTTAATTATAATATTCAGAATCACACAGTACATTCCATAAAACTTAGTATTTCTTTCATTAAGGTGGCTGACTGAAGAGATCATTGGCAGACTCCAGAAATTACCTAAGCATCTTTCTCCAGAAAATTCTCTGGCAGTAAGGGGAATACCCTTAAGTTGTTGATTATTCACTGAGAACCTTTTGATCTAGGGATTTGCTAACTACTCTTGAATTTTTAAATTAAACCTTGAATCTGATGGCAATCCAGAAAGTAGACAACTCAACATAAATTTTCCACTCTTATTTATGTCTGTTAAGAAAGTACCTGATAGGTACACAGACAAATTAATTTGTTTCTACTTTTAAGTTATTTTGTGATGTCGATTTTTATAATATACATATCTCCAAGCATATGTCTGTGCTATGGTAATCCTAATTTCTTCCAGTTAAAAATCATTTTAAGACTAACAACTTTAGGATATTTATCTTTGTTAATAATACAAATAGGATATAGTAACAACGATAAGAGTAATAGATACCGTTATTGATAATGTATTTAAGTACAGCAGTGGCGTAAGTCCTTCACAGACACTGTTTCGTTTATTCTTCTCCCATATTCCTATGAGGTAGGTACTATCATCTCCGTTTTACATATGGAGAAACTGAAGGTTGGACCCAAGGTAAGACAACAGTGCATGAACAAATCACATCCAAGTCTGTCTGGCTTCAAAGACCAGTAAGCCATATTGTCTCATAGGACCATGGGTTGTAACACTGACCTTAGTTTTCACTGGGCAAAATCCTGTGAAGAAATAAATTTAAGATGAAACTTAGGGACTATTTGAAAGGTCTGTCAAGTAATTCAAAAAATAAATTTTCTAGAATGGTAAATTCTGGCCCAGAAATGCATGAAACAACAAAAACAACCCTCTTAAGTAGATACAATAATTTAGTAAAAGTGATTAAACAGTGCTTTATTATTACTACAAAGGTATACATAAGGGAAACAGTTTCTCATTTGGCAATTGGATCTATTCTCCATACACCACCACTGTAATCTTTTAAAACAGAAATATGGTCAAGCTACTTAGTTGTTGACACTTGCACATAGCTTACACTTAGAATGAAATATAAACTTCCATGTCTCTTGCAAAGCTCTGCACACCTGCCCAAGATTATACAGTGGATTGACAGCCACCTCCTATGTTTTCCCTTGGTGTCTGTCTGCTCTGCTACTGGCACATTCCCTTCCATTTTTGGAGCCCCCCAATAGGATTTGTTTTTGTTCCTTTTCTGTCTCCTCCAGCAAAATATAAGCTCTGTGAGAGTAGGCAACCGACATCTAGTAGGATGCCCAAAAATGTTTGTTAGAATCTGTTACATCCATAATGGTTACACAATTACTAAAAGCCACAGGTGATTGATCATCATCAGGGTTGTGAATTGTTAGTAATTCATGAAGTTGTCATCTGTTTATTTCAATTAGATAAAAAGCTGATTCTTTCTTTAAAAAAATGCTTATAGCTTAACCATAGGAGATTCAATTATTGCTGTAAAATTCAAACACATTTTTATCTACTAACAGGAGACCATTAGTGAAACAGTTGGCTTTTGTTGTTACTTATAATAAATTCATGAGTTTGCTGGTTTTCCTCATCTAGATGGCATTTTTCTGCCACTTAATATGCAATTATAAATATATGACTATACCAATTAATTATGAACAAGGTAATTGATTGATTATATTTAATAACTATGATATTAAATGAATATCAGGTTATTTTATTAAACAGATCTAGGGTTATAAAGAAAACAGTTTTTAAATTGCAAACAAAATATTGGAAGGGAAACATGTTCATACAAGTCAAGTTTCCACTGTCAGGCAGGTTTCTGCCCATCTCCACAGCCCCACACTCAGAGCTATAGACATGGTATGCCTTTGGCAGACAGTCTCTTAAAAAACACAGATAGGAACTCAGAGGGAGGCATAATTGGCTTCTACAGATGAGTGTTTCATAGCAAAAATTGTGTGTGTTTTCAGGTCCTGCCTGAATATTTGTGTCAACCAGAAAGTGTACTTCTAACATTATCATCTTGGAATACCTTTAAAAGCCCTAAGAGCCAGCCTTTCATGGAAAATCCTAGATCTGACATTTCACTTGTTCATGGCAAAATGAAACAGCAACAGCACAAACCAACAATTGGGAACACAAAGCAAACCAAACTGACTTTCTCATGCTGGTAGTTATTAATGGAGGGTAAAACAAAAATTTTCTTTTTTGGAGTATTTTCTTTAGTAGCCAGAGATTCTGAAGTTGGTTGCTAATCAACTGTGTGACCTTGGGCAAGTTATGTGTCCTTTCAGACTATGAATTGGGACTGGTTTATTTTCTTTCCTGACTAGAATTATCTAAGTGTTTAAGATTGTGATCTCTTACATGGAAACGATAGCAACTATTTTTCTGTAGGTTGTGTGCTCATTCTTTTAGGAAATCTAGCAGCTTCTACAGACCTGGCATTATCCTAAGGGAAATAATGTCTGAGAATAAAATGATCTATTCTCTCCCTACCCCCTCAAATAAATATAAACTTCCTACTTTAAAACTGAAGCAGATAAATTCCAAGGAAAGATTGATTGGATCATTCACACACAGATCCTGCAAATAATTTTATCGTTTTAGATGACAGGGGTTCGTGTGTATGTGTGGTGGTGGTGGTGGTGGGGGGGGTGTGTGTGTGTGTGTGTATGTGTATGTGTGTGTCAGGGTTTTACTACTGTCACCGAGGCTAGAGTTCAGTGGTGTGATCATGGCTCACCACAGCCTGGACCTCCCAGGCTCAGGCGATCCTCCCATCTTAGCCTCCTTAGTAGCTGGGACTAAAGGCACATGCCACCATACCCAGCTATTATTACATCTGTAATAGGAGACATGGTTTTGCCATGTTACCCAGGCTGGTCTTGAGCTCCTGGGCTCAAGCGACCCACCTGCCTCGGCCTCCCAAAGTTCTGAAATTACAGGCATGAGCCACTGCACCTGGCCAAGAGTTCTTTTGAATAATATAAAAGGACTTTTTTTTGGTAATTTTCAGAACTTAACTTCCAAGCTGCAATGACTTGTTTTACTCCAGACCTTAGTTGGCTGTCTAGTTGAAGATATTAATACTCAGAACCAGATTAAACCTTTGCTTTGACTTATTTGGAAGTGATTCTGTCCTGCATATGAATGTATTCGTAATCTACCCTTCTTCCTCAAAAGTTTCAGTTTCACCATGAAATATTTTTGTGTGTGTATTTTAAAGCCTTTTGTCTTTTTGTTCTGTTTGAGATTGGCTGAAATGTGGAGGTCACTCTGATTAAGAGGACGAAGGCTGGGCCAGAGGAAAAGGAGGAATTGTAGCTTAAAGGCAATATTTTTTGAAATCCAGGTCAAGAACAATGATGAGCCAGCCACAACACAGCTTTTTTTCTGGTCAGAATGCCTCTTCGATTACAAGGAAATAAAAGAGGATACTTTATGTCTGCCCCTGTTTGCTGATTAACATTCTGGATGAGGTAGATATTCACCGTTGAGAAAATGTCTTCTGAAGACAGAAAGACATAGATTTGAATCCTGTTTTTTTTTCTCACTAGGGGTGAGACTTGGCATATTTCTTATAAGCCCAGTTTGTATAGTTAAGAAGAGGATACCCTCCCTGCAGGGAGTCTGGCTTCCACAGGCTAGTTGATCTACATGAAGTATTAATATTTAGTATACTGTCTGGTAGAGAAAATGATCCCTGTTTGGGGTAACCATTATTATTATTGTGGTCATTATTTTGACCCATACCCTTGAAATACAAAGACGTTGGTCAGACTGGTCTTGAACGCCTGACCCCGTCTCGTGTTTATAATTGCATGTTTAACCTCCATATCCTTTGTGGACTGTGGCCTGCAGGGACCATGTCTGCTTTCAGCCCTGTCAGCAGAGCTTAAGCATATAGCTGGCACTCAATAACTATTTGAATGACTCAAGGAAAAAGAGTGAAGGATCATCTCAAGAGTTAGATACGCAGTGGGATGAGAGTTAAAATACCATTTGCCAAAGAGAAAAAGTGACAATGCTTCCAGCAGAATTGGGAGTCACTTCCGCAGTAGGAAGGCTGTTCAGTCTCAGAATTTGAGCCATGTCAAGCCTCTTTAGACCCTGGTGGCCCACAGAATGGGGTGTCCTGTGTCCACAGAGGGGCTGTGCTCAAACCATCTTTGGTCACACCTATACCCTGCTGGGTGTGGGTGGCAGACAGAAGCCCCCATCTCACTAGTCAGAGAGAAGAAAAGACCTGGACCAGTTTCTCTGTGTAGTCAGCCAGTTTTGGAGTGCTGGGCTAACTGACTGCTCAGTTTCATTTTCTTGTTGTTTTAAACAAGTCCCTTTACATGTGAGTAGAAAAACACAAACAAGAGACTGCTACTAGGACACATTTTATATTCTTCTAATTTCAGTAATGTCCTTGCAGGATATCTCTCTTGTAATTGCCACAAGTATCCTGCTTTCATTATTAAATACCAGTTATTTATTATATTCTATACTTCTTTTTGGCTCTGTGTGCCATATTTTTCTGGGACCTTCTGAATTAAAAGTGACACTTAACTGTAGGGCAGGTGGTCTGAGAACATGCTGTCCCACTGAAGTTTCCAGGAGCATCTCCATGCTCTTAGACATATCTTAGCAGTTACATATATCTGGAATCTGGTGCTTCATTCATTCAGCTTTTATTTTTATTTTTACTTTTTGAGATGGAGTCTCGCTCTGTCACCGAGGCTGGAGTGCAGTGGCATGATCTTGGCTCACTGCAATCTCTGCCTCCCGGGTTCAAGTGATTCTCCTGTCTCAGCCTCCTAAGTAGCTGGGACTACAGGCATGCACCACCATGCCTGGCTAATTTTTATATTTTTAGTAGAGACGGGGTTTCACCATGTTAGTCAGGCTGGTCTTGAACTCCTGACCTCAGATGATCCACCCGCCTTGGCCCTCCGAAGTGCTGGGATTACAGGCGTGAGCCACTGTACCCAGCGTATTCAACTTTTAAAGATAATGTTACTATCAGATTAAAATCAGCAAAATTCTCTTTGGTTTAATGTCATCTATATTGGATTTTCACAGGTCTCACATGCTCCAGCTTCAACTGTGGGTTTTGACCTTGAATCTCAGTGACATCCCCTGCCAAGTCCACTTCCAGCCTCAGGTTATTATTTGAGAGGAGTTATAGAATCTTAGCTCAGAATCACAAGGTATACCTTACACTTTAGACTGTTAGGTGAGGTAGCATTTGGGGGTTATGATGATCAAATTTAATCCTTTGACCAATCTCAGGGGAGGAGATGTACTATTATTGCCCCTATTTAATAAATGACCAAACTGACACCCAGAGAAGTTAAATAAATTACCAAAAGTCATAGGGTAGATAGTGCTGGGCCTGGGATGTAAAATTAGATGAGTTTTTGTTGTTGTTTGTTTGTTTCTTCTGTGACCAGTGTGTAAACATTAGGCTTTCTGGAAAGAAGCTTTTGTTTACAAATATTTGCCACATTTTTCTTTGATCTGGTAGTGTTGAGTGATGGGAAGCTGTAATAAATTTGGAAAACAGACGATCTAAGGTACAGGTTGAATTGAGTCAGGTAGACTGCTTGCTCTGTTGGGTTACAGCATGGTGTCCTATAGTATTCAATGCTCCCGCTCCTGGATTTCCTAGTCACTCTTTACAATAGTCATGATGCTCTCTCCTGGATGTTTTGCTCTGACGTGAAGCAAGAGGCACCTGTGGTCAGATGCTGGACAGTGAATGTGATGTGTGGGAACGTCTCTGTAATTGGCAGCATTTCTATTCCAAGGACCTTGTGTGCTTCCTACTCTAGAAGACAAATCTTTCCTTGGGTGAATATCTTTGTTTATTTATTGTTTTCTTGGATCTACTTGCAAGAGAAAGAATCTAGAATAGTTTCCCCAAGAAGGAAAGATGCTAGAATATTTTTTCTGAGACTGGTGACAATCGGAGGTGCTGGTACAGTGAATCAGACACACTCTGTTCTTGTGTTTGCTTCCTCTTCCTTTTTTTCTATTATCTTTCAGCTTAATAGACTAAAGAGGGAAAAAAGGCAGAGCAGGTGACACCTGCTCCTGAGCCAGGAGGGCCTCATTGGTCCCTTGGGAGTGTCTGCGGATGGGATGCGCCCTTCCAATGTGGCAGCAACCAGCTCTGGATTTGAAAAGTTCACCTGGACTCCACAGAGGGGTAGGGAAGCAGTTGTTGGCATATTTGCTTTTCTGGGAGAGGTAACTGTTTGCTGCTGCATGGTTATCGTGTTGAGGGTTGGGAAGCAGGGCACGTTGACGATAAGAATTTAATGAATACATATGAGAAGAGGAGATTCAAGCCACTGAGCAGTGTGTTGCCCTAGGCGACTTCGCATTTCAGGATGGTGAGATATTTAAGGGAGTATATTTCAGATCATCATGGAAGAAAAGATGAGCAAGAGGCATTGAGGTGAGAGCTCTTGTCCTTCCCTGTGTTTCCAGTTGCAGGTGGGCGGTCCACCACGCTGAGAGGCTTATGAATCACTTCTCAGTTTTGTCCATTGGCTCTGCTTTTATAATTCATTTGTAGCTTTAAAAAATATGATTAGGTCTGCCCTTGTGCTCATTATTCCATGTGGCAGAGAGGATGTGTTTTAATTTATTCTTTGCTTCTGATTGTAGTGTCTGCATGTCAGGGTTCACTGGTTGGAGAGAGAACGAGCCCTGCTTTTGTAAAGCAGTTAATTGAACCTGGTGACAATGATTGCCTGCAGTCCCCTGAGGTGGTTCTGGCCCCTGGGCTTCACCCCTCATGGTAGTTTCCAGAAGCTAATGTGCTGCGACACTGAAGATTTTTCTAAAGGTAACAGCAGTGGCAAGTTGGGAGTTTGTGTACTGCAGACCCTAATTGCGGTAGTGTTAGTAACCTTTTCTGAGTTTATATCCATCTCTGGTGCTAGGGACATTTGAAGAGCGTATTTCCAATTTTGAAATGTTTAAGAAAATGTCTGGAAAACAGGAAACAATGGACCAGTATGAAGGATGTAGAAAGAATCCCTTCCATATCAATAACAACAATGTCAAAATAAAAACTCATCAGTATCAATCTGCTGCAAATAAACAGTAGAAAAATGGGCAACACATTTGAAGAGTGAGTTGACAGGAGTAGAATTAAATGGACAAAGAAAAGATGTTCAGTCTCACTAGTAATCAGGGAAAAGTAAGTTAAGGCAGCACCATTTTACCCATCAGTTGGCAAAATAATAATGATGATGATGATGATGGTGGTGATGATATCAAATGTTGGTAAGGGCTTGGGGAAATGGGGATCTTGCTGGTACAGCCACACTGCAGATCCGTTTTGCAGAAGCTTTTAAAACTGAAGCACAGACCCTATGAACCAGCAGCCCTACGCCTTGCAATCTGCCTACAGAAACACTAATACCTGTGCACCAGAATGCAGTATTCTTTGGCTTAGCAAAAATTGACTAACTGCCTAAATGTTTGCCTGTGTGGAAAAGCTAAAACAACTGTGGCCTATCCATGGAATGGGACAGCAGGCAGAAACATTATTCCTTTTAGAATGAAGTGATTCTACAGGTAATGGCTGGGACAATGCCCAGAGAATATTGTTAACTTTAAAAGGCAGAGGCAGGATTCAGAATTATTTGTACAACATGATATAATACAAGTTGAAAGGGAAACTGATCTTATGTAAATAGAACTTAAAACGTTTTTGAGGTGAAAAGAAGAAATGAATTAGAGGATAAATATTCATCGGTGTCTACAACTTATTTACAGTAGCTTGCGACCTTGCATTCTCTTATTCAGGCCTCAGGATCCTGCCTGGGATTTTGGGGAAAGTCAACTGAGACCTGTGTGTCTCCCTCTCCTTTGTACCCTTAGCCCCTAGTACCATGCCTGGCACAGAGCTGGTACTGATTCCTTGTGCTCTGAATTAGTGTTGAGATTGGAGAGCAATGCTTGTGTGGAGTGGTTTGTTGACTGTGGGCTGCGGGCATGTACCGATGATCAGTTATCATCATCTGCTTCATAGGCAGAAGTGCGCCCCGGCTTCTGATTGTGGAGAGTGGACTCTGTACACAGGCCCTGGTTTTAAGTAAGCCTCCCTTACTTTCCTGAGTAAAAAGTGCTGTAGCCTGTGTCAGAGTGGGGATTCCATCCTTTCCAGCCTGATGCTTTTCTGTGACCTGCCTGGAGCATTAGGAACTAGGCCCACTTCATGGGTCTGTGACATGCCCAGGAGCACAGGCCTCACATTCAGGAGGGGCCATGCTGGGCTTAATGCCCTTCTGTTGCCATCTTGAAATTCCTATTTGTTTATTTATTTAGAGCTCTGTCACTCAGCTTAGAGTGCGGTGGCATGATCATAGCTCACTGCAGCCTCAACCCCCTCTGCTCAGGGGAGCCTTGCAGCTCAGCCTTCCGAGTAGCTGGTACTACAGCTGCACACCACCATGCCAGGCTAATTTTTTCCTGATTTTTGTTTGTTTGTTTTCATTGTTCTTTTTCTCTTTTGCAGAGACAGGGTCTCACTTTGTTGCCCAGGCTGGTTTAATAATTTTTGAACAAGGGGCCCCGTATTTTCATTTTGTACTAGGCCTATAGATTAAGTAACCAGTCTTGGTTAGCGTGAGCTGTGGGACCTTCCCACAGCCAGGCTGTGAGGACAGGCAGGAGCCCCTGGGGTACAGGTGCAGCTGTGAGGAGAAGCTCCTAACTCCTGGCTCCATGAAAAGCAGAAAGGGCGAATGTTGATTGAGGTACAAAAGGAGCTGTTTATGACAGCATGGACTTTCATGTTTCTCAAAGGAGGCCTCGGAATCTGTTGGTGTTTTTGTCCTGAGGGCAACAACCACTTCCTCCTTTTGTGCCTGGATGTACATTAGCTGATCAGATTTCCTGATGGGCGTGAGCCTCTCTGAAGGAAGGCTTTACTACACAACTCCTAGAGATGAGGAGGCTTTCATCTTCCTCAGAATGACTGTTTTGCATTCCAGTCAGATTCTGAGCTGCAGATGGAGCTAGGGCCTGGGGTGGGCTCTGCACTCTGGGGTTGGAGCAAGTGGCCAGGAGCAAGTGGCCAGGAGGCAGCACCTGGTCTCCTGTGGTCCATTGCACTTAGATTTCTCCACACTGCCACTGCTTACCCTTGCTGTTCTCTCCCTGCATTCCTGCATCCTCCCATCCCCACATCCCTGTATCTCCTGTATCTGCATCTCTCATATCCCCTTCATCTCTGCATCCCCACATTCCTGCATTCTCCATATTACAGCATCATCTGCATCCTTGAATCCCTGCATCCCCAAATCTCTCCCATTCCCATGTTTCTGCATCCCTGTGTCTCTGCATCCCATCTACCTTCCTCACAGAGCTGGTCCTGGGGGTACAGTAAAAGGAGAGATGAAGGACCCCCACCTGTTCTGTCTCCTCCTTGAAGCAGCCTCAGCTAATGAAGGTACATGGATTTAGAAGTCAGAAAGATTTAATTTGAAAGGCCAGGTGGTCATTTAATGGCTGGACAAATTCTCAGGCAAGTTGCTAACTCCTCTGATACATAGGTTAAGGATAAAATGAGAACGGAATCTAAAGCACCAGGCTTAACGTTGTTTAAGCATCTTTTCATTCCACCGTTTATCACCTTTTCTGGAATTTTCTATAGTATCCCCATTGTCCCCTCTCCAGTCCTCAGCTCTACCCCACCTGAACACCTGAGGATACCAGAAATGGCCAGTGCAGAGTGGGTTCGGGTTTTCTTCTGAAATGTAGATACATCAATGTATTCACCTCTCTCTCTCATTACTTTTAGGGGGGCTCATGTCTTTCTTCTGTCAGTGAACCAGCACTGAGTTCCAAACTCCTCTGAAGCACCCGGCCCTGGACCAGGCCCTAAGGCTAGAGAAGGGATGAGTGCCCTGGCCTGGAGCGTCCCACTGCTCTGCCTTCCAACCAGCAGAGTAAAGCCTTTGGAGGTCTGGTTCAGTGAGTGATCTTGCTGCCCTTCCACAGATCTAGAGGGGATGTACACAGATAGGCTCTTTGGTAGCCCAGATTTCATCAAAATCAGCATACTCCTAGCATCGGAGACATTGGCCACCTGCCTGGTGCATTGGAAGTTGATTGGTGTAGAGAAGACTTGAGTTATTCCTCCTGGTCAGACAATTCAGTTTCATGACTATAACCCAGGTGTGTGTCCTGGAGAACTTTTCAGATAGATATCAACTCTGGCTTATATAGTGGTGAAGAGAAGAGGTGAGGGGCCCCTCTGTATCATAGATTAGCTGGTTGGAGAGAGCTGGTAGACACATTTTTATTTTATTCTGAAGGGACAGGATGTTCGCAAAGTTTACTTCAGGTGCCAAACTCTAATTTGAAATATACGTATATTTTTAAGAATGCCATAAAATAGCAATAATTTCTATAGCTCTATTTTGCTGTTCTTCACCCTTCCATTTTTGTTATAAACTGCACTTTAGAGATGTGTCATAATATTTGCTGTTCCACTCCTTTTGGTGGGTTAGGATATTTTGGAATCAATTACACAGTGGTTTTGTTTCTCACATTAAATTTACCACCAGTTATTCCATTAAATATTTTGAATACTGAAAGTAATTTCTTAGGTGACATTAATTATGATGCACCTCCCTACTGAGCTATTCTTCCCTGGCAATATTAATGATAGTGTTTCAGCATTCCTGACTGGCTCTGTCATTAATCCATCATAAATACCAGCCCCAATTAGTGTGCACAAGTGAAATCATTTGAGTAGTGAAATGTGGGTACCACAAATAGAGGATAGATGCTGTGTCTGTCCCCTGAGGAACAACGGAACTTGTCAGCTGTCAAATCTGAATTCTTAATAGTTCTCCTTGTATAAAAATGCATTCTTTGATTTGTTTTTTCTTTTTACAAAATAATTTGTAACCACAGTTGGTGGTGAAGTCTGTAAAGTCTTATCCTTTGATTTCTTTTCATTCCGTTAAATCAGAAAATCCTTTCTAGATTCAAAGATAATATGCTGTGTAGCTCCCTGTTAATGTGTCTGCTTGTACTGTTTCTACCTTTATGTCTGCCTTGATCCTTCCTTGTTTTTCTTTCTCTTCTTTCTCTTGCTTTCTTCCTTCCCTTCTTTCTCCCACCCTCCCCCTCTTCTTCCCACTCACCGTTCTTTCTTTTCTTTATGTTCTGTGTGCCCTTTCTGTGTTTTGGACTGCCTTACCAGAAGGCAGGACTGAGACTGTTTGCTGGAGTGTACGTTTACTTGAGCATGAACTGGGATGCTCTCTGCCTGGTCATCTGGTGCTGTAGAGTCGCCAGAAAGCCCTGCACATGTAGGTTATCTATACATATCTGCTGATGAATAAAACTTTCCATAAAATGCAGTTTTTGAAATGTGTTAACAGAGAGTAGTATTTAAATTAGCAAACATCTCCGACACATGTGCATCGTCTCCTTGGGTCTCCCATCCAGAAAATGGCCATTCATTTGGTTATTTAAGATGTGCCAGGAGGGCCTCCTACATGCTTGGCGTCATGCTTGGTGTGTCCTCCGAGTTAGGGATCCAGGATTATCTACTTTCAAATTAAGATACTTTTAAAAATGAAAGAGGAGCTCTTGATGATTACTCTTGAACAAGAATTGGGAGCAAGGACTACCCAAGGCAAACGGTAGGATTGCCAGATACAATATAGGACACACAGTTAAATCTTAAATGTGAATTTAACTGTGCCTCCTGTATTTTTATTTGCTGAATCTGGCAACCTTCTTTGTAGTCATAAACACATGAGCTATGCTCCTTGCCGGTGCGGAGCGTATAGTCTAGTAAGCACAACTCCGGGTTACTGCCTTCAGGCACTATGCTGATTATCTAACGTGTCACAACAGGAATCCCAGGTTAGTAACATCCCCAAGGTCAGACAGGTAGGACGTGGTACGGGGAGCAAGGAATCAGGACCCAGACCTGAAATTCTACAAAGCCCTTGTTCTCTCCATGATACCCTCCTGCCTGACCAGCGTCGTGGCAGCAAGGAGCTTCTTTTGCAGGCTTTTAAGAGATGCTGCAGGAAAGTTAAGAGCCCTCAACATGATTTCTCCACTGCTAGATTTTCCAGGCAGCAGGAGGCAACCAGCTGTTTTCACTGTATCAAACCCAAAACATGTCAGGCAGAAAAAATGTCAAGTCATTTTGAAAAATGTCTGAAGCATAATGTGCTTGACAGGGGTGAAATAGCATTGGCCAGAGTCACGTAATTACTACCTCAGTGTTTGTTTACCATGCAGCCCTTTCTTCTTCCACTTGAATTAAATCAATCTGAGCAACAATGTGGCTTTATAAAACCCAGGTCTCGGCTGCACACAACGGTTAGACTTTCTCAGGTTCTTCATAAGCGTGAAAGTTGCCAGGTTGACTATGCAACTTAACAGTTTCTTCCATGTTCATATCTTTAGACTAAACTCAGACAGACTTATTGAATTAAAGTAAATGGAGGTCACCTATTTTTTTTCCTGCAAACAATAAATGTTAAGATAGGATGAAGCACTGAGGTCCGAGATCCGATTTGAATTTAAGCTGCAGTCAGACACAACGTGACCATCCACTAGATGTCGCTGATGATTCGCACCAGTGCAGCTGTGAGTCCATTTATGGGTGTTTTAAAAAGTCTTCAAAAATGTTGGGCCAGAGTTAAAAAATCTGGAACTTCAATATATTTCTTTTTTCTTTTTAACCTTTTACTTTTTAATATCTTTTTTGTGACCATCCACATGGGCCTTATTTCTGCTATCAACGATCTCTTTCTACCCTCCTAAATTTAGCAAAAAGCCAATTAAGGTGGGTAACTAAGTCTGTCTTATTTAGACCATCTCACTCTTTGTGTATGATGCCTTTCTTCCGATATTTTTGTGAAACTCCTCAGATATCATTTCCTTGATGCATTTGGCTAGTCTGTATTAACGTAACTTATCTAGTTACTGTAGATTTCCTATATCCAGTGAAGTTGATTTTCCTTTCTACAGATTTATGCTTGATTTACTGTGAGGAAGGAAAAATCTGTCTTACCATTGAGGATTTGCCCTTGATACCAGGAGACATCCAATGCCTGTTGTAGCCCAAGGAGGGTGAATCTTTGGTCAGCCATTATGGTTTAAAGACCCAGGCTGGTGGGAAGTTTCTGGAGGAAGACGCAATGGTTTGGGATGGGTGTTATAAGGCCAGCCCTCTCTGGTATACGGAATAGATTCTCAGTTGGGTAACAACAAAAGCAGAAAGACTGGCAGCTGCTATAGATTTCCACTCTTAATGAGCTACATTTTTTCCCCCAGAGCATGGCTAATATGGGATGGCATCCTCACATTTAAAAAAGGAATGTTAAAAGGGAGCAAGATTAGCTTTAATCAACTTAAAAAAATCATAAAATCGTAAAACTAATTTGCAGAAAATCTTGGGACCCATGGAAAGTTCTCTTGTAAATATTATAATGGCAAGCAGTTTTTTCCTTTTCATTTATTTTCTCCTTGTCTCCTTGTTTTTCTTTCTTGTCTCCTAATTTTCATATGGCAAACCACCTGATTTGGGGAGGGGGGACTCGGTAGGTGGGTGTCTCTGTATTTGATTGTGAATTTGGTCTAGATCCTGTTTTCACAGGAGAATGCTGGTATTTGTAGTGCCCTCTGTAAGAGTGGTCTTAAGCTTCTCAGCTGTGGCTGAGGTTTCAGTGAGAGTTGAAAGAGACTGGTAGATTTCCTGGGGGTTATACCATGTTGGTACTCTATAGACAATTGTATTGCGAATGACACTTTGCTAGACTCTATTCAACTCCCATGCCTACCCTTGGTACCCAGCAGTATGAAGCCCCTTAAAATGAAGTACTTGTCTTTTGCCATGGATTTATCTCAGATGTTGGAATAGCATTCACTTGAGGTAATTTCTGATTCATTTTTATTTTTGAGGGGTCTTTTTTTTTGGAAGAAGTCTTGCTCTCTTGCCCAGGCTGGAGTGCAGTGGCGTGATCTTGGCTCACTGCAACCTCCTCCTTCCGGGTTCGAGTGATTCTCCTGCCTCAGCCTCCCAAGTAGCTGGGATTATAGGTGCGTGCCACCACACCCAGCTAATTTTTATATTTTTAATAGGGATGGGATTTCACCATGTTGGTCAGGCTGGTCTTGAACTCCTGACCTCAGGGAATCCACCTGCCTCGGCCTCCTAAAGTGCTGTGATTATAAGTGTGAGCCACTACGCCCAGCTGAGGTAATTTTTAAAATAGTCTTCTATGGATTTCATTATACTTCAGAAAACTTAACATCCATGAAATAAAAATAACTAATCATAAGAGGGTTAGATTTCCCAGTCATTGGGGGAAAAAAGGCTCCAATTCCCTGATCATAATCTGACAATCTGTTGAGATCAGGGAATGAATGCCCTACACTTGTGTACTTGACTATATTGTAGATGGAAATTGGAGAAAATGCAGCATCAAAAAACAAAATGCGTTCTGAGTTCCCCATATTATGAATTAATCATATTTAATACTAATTATGTCCTTGCTACAGAACAACTTTCTATGCAAATTGTGGGAAAATGTGAAAACATTTCCAAGCCCCAAGCAAGTTTTATAATGAGCTTATATATGTGGATTTGTTATTATTTGCTAGGTGTTTCTTTCAATACAAATTATTCTGTGCAGATTTATCAAAGTCTTGTGTTATTTTTTACTTTCAAAAAAATTAGTGATATTTTCCCTTCCCTTCAATAAAAGTGTAAAACATATTGTGGTTGGTTCAGTAATACAGCTTTGATTGAGTTGTGGGCTTGTACAGAATTCTCTGTGCGGATATTATGAAAATTCCCAGTGGATTATTTGGCCTCTGTGATTTCTAACTCTTTGTCTACAGAACTGACATTTGGAATTGATACCATCAAATAATCAGTTTTATATCTTTGATTAAAGTTTTCAACTCAGCATATGCTGAAATTGATTTAATTGTGGACATGATTTTTGCTTGATGGGTTTTGAGTAATCTGGATCCCTTGGATATGTCTTGGGTCTCCCCTGCACTAAAGTCCAATCCACTTGTATCCATGAGTCTCCTCCAGACCTGCAGTGATTTTGACTTTTAGACTACAGTTAATGCCTTAAATATATGAAGACTCTTGTCATTGAAGGGTTTCTTTACATTTATTTGATTATTATTGTGGAAATTTGCTTGACAAATAATTCTTTAGTGCAATAACTTGTAACAGTTGACCCTTAAACAACACAGGGGGTTAGGGGCGCTGACTCCTGCACAGTAAATAATTTGAATATAATTTTTGACTCCCCAAAAACTTTGCTACTAGTCTTCTGTTGACTGGAAGCCTTACCAATAAACAGAAACAGTCCATTAAAACATAGTTTGTGTCTTATGTGTATTACATATTGTATTCTTAGAATATAGTAGCTAGAGAAAAGAAAATGTACTAAGAAAAATCATAAGGAAAAGGAAATATATTTACTATTACGTGAAAGTGGATCATCATAAAGGTTTTCATGCTCACTGCCTTCACACTGAGTAGACTGATTAGGAGGAAGAGGAAGGCTTGATCTTGCTGTCTTGGGAGTGGCAGAGGTGGAAGAAAATCCACTTATAAGTGGACTTGCTCAGTTCAAAGCCTTATTGTTTACGGGTCAACTGTATATATGTATATTTTTTAAAATTTATGGTTCTAAAATATGGCTTTATTTATTTATTTTACACAGTCTTGCTGTTGCCCAGGCTATAATGCAGTGGTGCGATCTTGGTTCACTCTACCCTCTACCTCCTGGGTAGATTCTCGTGCCTCAGCCTCCAGAGTAGCTGGGATTATAGGCGGTGCCACCATGCGCAGCTAATTTTTGTGTTTTTAGTAGAGACTGGGTTTCCACTATGTTAACCAGGCTGGTCTTGAACTCCTGTCCTTAAGTGAACCACTTGCCTCAGCCTCCCAAAGTGCTGGGATTATCGGTGTAAGCCACTGCTCCTGGCCGACTTTCTAGCTATATTAAAATATAAATTTCTAGCTTTTTCAAAATATGAACTTATAAAATGCATTGATAAAATTGGTTGGTTAAACCTAATATCCATTCACAGAGGCTCCTTAGATAAATTTCAGCCGTAAGAACTATAAGGGTCTATCTGTGATTGTTTAATTGTGGAAAAAATATCCATGCTATGTTTTCAGGCAACACGAAAAAAAATCAAAACTGCAAAATGCTCTGTGTTTTTGTGGTCTCATTTTCATAAATGTGTGTGCTTATAGATATACATTTAAAAGCCTATACATCACAGAATAGTAGGATTATAGCTATTTCAACATTTTTGATCCTTCTGAGCCTTCTAATTTTTATGTTATTTTTATTATCAGAAAATACATAAACTCTTTTCTGTCTGGGATAAACAAAGGTCTTGTTATTATTATTTCAGATCTCTCGACTCACTGTGTGTTTTCAGATGCTGTTAATCAATATATAACTAGAGCAAAAAATGCAGATGTGTTTTTGTGATGAGGTGAATTATGGAATACAGTGTTTTTCTCCAAAATATTACCATTCATTTTAAAGAAAGAGGAAGCTAAAAACATGCTCTTTCCCCAGTTATCTGTGATTTTTTTTTTCCCCTGAAAACAAAAGAACTGACGTCGCATTCTAAGTGTTCAGTTTCAGCAGACCCATTTGATGTGTTTCTTCCCATCCAGGCTTGGTTAGGATTCTGTTAAGGTTTCACTGAAACACTGCAAACACATGAAGAATGTGAGGCTTTCAGCATATGCATATTGCTACTGCTGTGTATATATATATATTTTTTCTTTTCTAAATCACTTCAGGCATTAATTTTAGAAAGCCTGCTAGATTCAATTTAATTAAAATATAAAATGAATATGGAGTGAAGGTTGACACTCTGGGCAATTTCCCTAACATGCTGTCTGCATTGTATCTTCTGAGTTCTAATCTCCATGTGTTTAAATGAAGACCAGCAATGACCAGGTCTTGCTTTGATGTTATAGCCTTTTTCACCATGCTCTTTGCTTGGGCCAAAAAAAAAAATTAAGTGGTGGAATTCTTTTAAAAAAAATTCCAAAGTTTTAAATTTGGATAGGCTAACAGATTTTAATCAGAATATTATGGAGACGATGTTCTGATTCAAAGCAAAAAATGAACGCACATCTACTTGCCAAATGAATAATGAAATGACTCTCTGTTGAGCTCAACATTCCAACACTGGAAGTTGGAAGAGGGAGGAATGCAGCTAGCTCATTCGGGACTGTGACTGTTGCTTATTGCAATTATGACTAGCAGGGGGTTTCTGTACTTGTCCAATGTCCAGGTCCCTTTCCAGTGTAGACTCCATCACGATGGAGACAGCGTCTATTGTCTTCTCTGTTGATGTCACTACAGGGACAAGCCAGAGTCTGCAACTAAATAGACATTTGATAAATAAATATTGAATATATTCTGGACATAATGAAGTTTTCATCTTCAGATATGTCTGTCAAGAATTACCTTTCCTTTGACCAAATATTATTTTTGCTTTAGTAAAATTAAAATTTGAATTGTACAAAGTAACACCTGCATCCATCCTCCCTGAAAAACATTAGAACAAGACTGATATTTCTAGTTCCAGCAAAGAGGGAGTAGCTCCATACCTCTTGCTTCTCCCTCTTGTAACTAAAAACATTTAGATATCACATAATAAATGAGGATAGGAAGACTCTGAAAGATAGAAGAAGACAGACGGCCTGTGGACCTTTGCACGTGAGGAACAGCATGGCTGTGGATCCTCGTTTCCTCGTTACTTCTCACACGTTATGAACAGAGTGCTCCAGAAGCCTCCCACCTCTAATGGGTGTAGACTGCAAGAAAAACCTGTTCCTCCTACACAAAGGACCAGGAAAAGGGTGGCCTAATAGCGGAAAATCCTTTTGGGTGATATTCACCCAATAACAGCCAAGTATCAATGGAAAAACCAATCCTCCAACCCCCTGAAATGATCTTTGCATGCTCCCAACTAGCAGAAGCAAGCAGCAGTGCTTCCATTCCTCCACCTGGTAGTATCAGTGGAATTGAGCAAGCAGCTAATCTGTTCCTTGCTTGATGGTAGCAGGCAGTGCTCAGGTTCTCCCGCTGGGTGGTGTTTGTACGGCTGAACAGGAACCCAGTCTTCCATTTCCTGCTTGGTGGAAGCAGGCAGTGCTCCTGTTCCCCTTCCAGAGTACTGTCAGTGGGGGCCACTAGCAAAATGAGCCTTCACCCCTGCCCAGCATCGGCAAGACCAAACAAGGCAATGCAAGTTGGGGGTAGTCAGCATTCTATTTTCTTCCACTCTAGTGGTGAGCTGCGCTTTCACTCCCACCCAGCATCAACAAGACTGAATAAGGCAATGAAAATTTGGGCTATCAACATTCTTCTTTCTTTTATCCCAGTGAGGAGCTGGATCTCCACACCCACCTAGCAGCAATCAGACTAAATGGGATGTTGTAAAGCAGGGCTGGTTATCACTTTGATTTTGGCCCACTCCCAGTCCCCCACCAGTGTCAGTGGGGACCCATCTGGCCTCAGTGAGACTGATCAAGGTTGTCTTGTTCAGGGCTCTCGGGTGTTCCTAGTTAATTAACCAACCTCTCCAAGGACGACTTTTCTTCTTTGGTTTGATTTGCATTGGAGGTGAGTCTTAGGTGCCGCCGTCTGATGCGCAGGCAGTTTTTTCTGGCAGTGCTCTGACAACATGCTCAGCAGTAGCAGGCTGGTGACCTGGGCCAGACACAGTCAGGGATCAGGTCCACCGAGTCAGGAGGGTCTCTATCTGGAGGCCATTCTCAGAGTTTAGGGAATTCTTCTTTCGTTCTTATACTTGTATTCAATCTAGGTCAGTTACCAGGTGTTTCTTTCATAAAGACAGTTTAAGCTATTCTAGTAAAGGTAGGCTTTGTTTTAAAGTTTATGAAAGTTGATATGTGCTAGGTGGTCTTATCTTTACGGTAACCAGGATTCATAGGTCCAGTTGTCACAGAGACCCGCTAATCCCCGAACTAGGTTGGAAATCCCCGGGCCAGGTTTCATCATACTTCTAATGGAAGTATGTAGTGTAAGACCAGCAGGAGGCTTGAATGGGCCTACGGCTGTCATTAATCCTGTAACCACAGTATGCCTTTTATAGTATACTACTAAGGTGATGGGAGGTAGGGCTAGTCAGTCTCCCCAGCCCCAGTGTGAGGAGGACCTAGTGGGTTTCCACTCTACCTGGCATCAATGAAGTAGAACAAGGTGGTGGGAAGCAACCAGTCAGCACTCCATTCTCCTGCCTTTTGGGGTCAGTGACTCAGAATGGTCCTAGTTCTACAGGGACAGAAGGAACTTCGCATGCATTCTGCGCCAGCAAAGATTGTGTCATCTCTCCAATCCTGCACGCCTCTGGTGTCAGTGGAGTCCTATGGGGAACTGAGCTTTCATCTGTACTCAGCTCTAATGGGGGGCTGAGCTTATACCCCTGCAACTCAGGCAATGTGAATTGTAGTCTCACATGTACTGGGAAGATGTCAGCATGGCTGAGGGAAGAGCTGAATTTCCACCCCATTTGAATGCAATAAGGCAATGTGACTCAGTGCTCCACTTTTGCTGAGGTAGTGTTGACAGGGCCCAGTGGGAAGCTAACGTACAGTCTCACTCAGCCCTCTGCTACACCTTGGCAGCGGCAATGCCTGCAAAATGAAGAGATCAAATAGAATCCAGGGTCTCATAATGTCATATCCAGGATATCCAAAATATAATGAAAATCACTCACCATACCAGGAATCCGGAGAAATCGTAACTTTAATAAGAAAAGACAATCCACATGAATCAGTAATGAATCAGATGTTGGAATTATCTAACAAGTATTTTAAAGAAGCTATTATATAAACACTTCAAGAAGCAATTACAAATTCTCTGCAAACAAATGAAAATTAGAAGTTCTTAGCCAAAAATAGAACTAATTTAAAAGAGAACGAAGTGGAAATTATAGAAATAAAAAATACGATCACCAAAACTAACAAAAAAACCTCATGGGATGGACTCATTAGTAGAGTGGAAATGACAGAGGATAGAATCAGTGAAACTGAGAACAGATTGACAGAAATTATCCTGGAATTTACTCAGTTTGAAAAATAGACCTAGAGGATCTTTGGAATAATAAAAGAACTAGATTCGTATCATCTGAGACCCAGAAGGAGAGAAGAGAATGAGACCAAAAAAGTATTTTAAAGAATAATAGCTAAACAAGCATATGAAAAAAGGCTCATCATCACTGGTCATTAGAGAAATGCAAATCAAAACCGCATTGAGATACTATCTCATGCCAGTTAGAATGGCAATTATTAAAAAGTCAGGAAACAACAGATGCTGGTGAGAGAGTGGAGAAATAGGGATGCTTTTACACTGTTGGTGGGAGTGTAAATTAGTTCAGCCATTGTGGAAGACAGTATGGCAATTCCTCAAGGATCTAGAACCAGAAATACCATTTGACCCAGCAGTCTCATTACTGAGTATATACTCATAGGATTGTAAGTCATTCTACTATAAAGACATATGCACACATATGTTTATTGCTGCACTATTTACAAAACAAAGACTTGGAACCAACCTAAATGCTCATCAATGGTAGACTGGACAGGGAAAATGTGGCACATATACACCATGGAATACTATGCAGCCATAAAAAAGAATGAGCCCATGTCCTTTGCAGGGACATGGTTTAACCTGGAAACCATTATTCTCAGCAAACTAACACAGGAACAGAAAACCAAACACCTCATGTTCTCACTCATAAGTGGGAGTCGAACAATGAGAACACATGGACACAGGGCGGGTAATGTCACACACTGGGGCCTATCAGGGGGTGGGGTCAAGGGGAGGGAGCGCACTAGGACAAATATCTAATGCATGTGGGGCTTAAAACCTAGATGATGGGTTAATAGGTGCAGCAAACCACCATGGCACATGTATACCTATGTAACAAACCTGCATGTTCTGCACATGTCTCCCAGAACTTAAAGTAAAATAAAATTTTTAAAAATGGCTAAAAACTTCCTAAATTTGGTGAAAGACATAAACCTACACTCAAGAAGCTGAGTAGCTCCAAATAGGATAAACCCTAAATAATTTATGTGGCGGCACACCAAAATTAAACTTCTGATAACTAAAGGCACAGGAAAAAAAAAAAAAAAAACAAACAAAAAACAAAAAACCTTAAAAACCGCTAGAGAGAAATGACCCATTATTTATAAGGGAACACCTATTTGAATGATCGTACATTTGTTACCTGAACGCATGGAGGCCAGGGAAAGTGGTGCAGCATTTTTTAAGTACCGAAAGAAAGAACTGTCAGCTGCAGTGAGAATATTCTTCTGGAATAAAGGGGGAAATAAAGAGATTCTCAGATTAAGGAATACTATGAGAATTTGTTGCTATCCAATCTACTTTTAAAGAATGGCTCAGGAAAGTCCGCTGAGCAGAAAGGAAATGACAGTAGAAGAAGGCCTGAAACTTCAAAAAGGAAAGAACACCAGAATGGGTAAAACTAGGGGTAAATGTAATAGATTGTCCATCTTGGGAGTTTCTTAAATCATGTTTGATGGTTGGGGCAAAAATTATAAAACCTACTAATGCGGTGCTCAATATACCAGAAGAAACAAGACAATTACACTTAAAAAGTGAAGAGGTTAAAGGGAACTAAATGCAAGTAAGGCTTCTGTGCTTAATTAGAAGTGGTAGGGCAGGGCGCAGTGGCTCACACCTGTAATCCCAGCACTTTGGGCAGCTGAGGAGGGTGTTCGGATGGCTGAGGAAGGTGGATCATGAGGTCAGGAGTTCGAGATCAGCCTGGCCAACATGGTGAAACCCTGTCTCTACTAAAATTACAAAAAAAAAAAAAATTGTCTGGGCCTGGTGGCAGGTGCCTATAATCCCAGCTACTTGGGAGGCTGAGGTAGAGAATTGCTTGAACTCGGGAGGCGGAGATGGCAGTGAGCTGAGATTGCACCACTGCCCTCCAGCCTGGGTGACAAAATGAGACTCCATTTCAAAAAAAAGGCACCAATAAATTTTGCATACTTAGCACAACCACTATTTCAAATTGGTAATTCTCCTTTTTGGCATTATCCAAATCATGGCAATACACTTGTATACCTTCCAAATTGGGCAGTATTGGCTTGTGAGGATTTTACCTAAGTGGTTACATACTCTACATGGCATTCTGCAATTTGCTTTTTTATTTGATAGTTTTTTCAATAAGTCCTCATAACTACAGTGTTTGCTATGAATGCACCCCTTGATTTTTCTGTCCCTTTATTGAAAGACCTTTTTCAAGACATTTTCCCAGACTTAAGCCGTTGCAGGCAGTGCACAATGGGCATGCTTGTTGAAGGCTCCTTGACTCCATGTATGTGTTTTTGTTTTTGAATTTTTTTAATTAAAATAAAACCCCTTGGGTATTTTCCCCTGTGTTGTTTCCTTGGCTCATTCTGGCCCATCTGTTAAGTCAGATTCTTGCAGCCCATTTAGCAGGGAATAGTTTTTCTGGGAATGTGAGCTCTAAGAGACTCAGATGCATTCCTGCAGTCATGGTAGGCTTTCACCCAAGGGGTGCTGATATTGCCAGTCACTCCTCTTAGACCTCAAGGATGTTCAAGGAAACTTTTCATTATGTCCAAGGATCACTGATTACCTACTGATCCATATCCTTAAGCATGCCTGGGGCCATAAGGAAACTTGCTCTTTTACCATCTTCCTTTCTTTGCTCTCTTTATTCATTGCAGCTTGGATGAACATGAACTCTTGCACTCCTCTGGTCACCCATGATGGTTTAACATAGCTAGTTAGAAAACCAAGTAGATGGTAACCAGAGGTACCAACACTGCAGTCAGGTAACAAGGAAGACAGACACTCATTGGCTGGGAGTGTTTGCAGTTGGCGCCCCGTCACGTGGTGGGGAGTGGGCAGAAGGTATGGATGCTTAGCAGTTCATCGCTGAGGTCAGGGGATGATGCATAGATGGAGATATTTACACAGTGTATATATGAGTTCTGTAGAGGCTTGTTTTAATGCAAATATTAGAAACAACTAGAGTTATAAAAAATGAGTAATGACTGAATGGCTAACTAAAGTTTTTCTGAAGATGAGACTGTCTTGTTAACTCCATGAGAAGGGTTATAGAAGTGGGGAAGAGTTACTCCTTTATCATTACTATGATACTCTTTGCATGAGGAAAATTTGTTGGTTTCTAAGTCAGTCTTTTTTATAGCTGCCTTGTGGGCTACTTCCTAAATATGAAATAATTCATTTTAAAATGCGATATAAAGTATGTAAAATAATTTTAATATAATTACTTAGTGAAATAATTTAGACGCTGACATGTAGGGGTTTCAGTTACTAATTTGTGTTTCACGATATGCCTCAGGATGGGTGATTTACCTTTACCGACCCCCAAATAAGGACCACAAAGACTTTTACAAGTAATTGTCAGTTCCAAAAACCTTTCTGAAAAAGTGTTGCTTTGGGAAATCAAGGTGACCTCTCATGCAGATTTCAGAGCAATTCCCTATGGGATGGAAAAGCTCTTTGAGAAATAAAAGTATAATTAATACACATTTCTTTGTTTAAAGCAGTGACTGAATTGAATTATTATTAAAAGCAGTTAAGGTGGCCTGTCTTTTGTAGCAAGGGCATTTAGATGACTAAATTATGATAAAGGGAGTATTTGTCAGCTATTATCATTCTAAATTTGCATAAAAGTAATCATGATAGTGAGAGACATTAAGTGCAATTAATTACCATTAAAGGGGTAATTTAACAATCATTAAGGGAGGCACTAATAGATTGGTGATTGTCTTTACAAATGACGTGCTTGATCTAAGCTTTATATAACACCAAAAAGATTAATCTGCCATTTTTACTTTGGTAGAATATACATTTTGTGTTAGATTTCCAGTAGCTTCTGGTAAGAATTGAATGTTGGAATGAATGAGCAAGCATACATTTTGTGCCTCCTATAGCTTTGCAGAAGATATGTGGGCACACAAGTGCCCCATCAGTGGACCAGGTGTGGATTGATCACCTTGGCTGGGTGGGTCCACATTTCCACCTGAGAAACCTTGCCATTGTCTCAAGATCAGCAGGTATAAAAGCAGCTCACTGCCCTCAGTGGCCCCATCCCATTGATCCTAAGGCAGTTGGGGGTGCCCACCTCCCATCTTCAGGATATCCCAGCTAGCAGCTTAGAGCCACGTGTGTCCAGCTTGTCTCATGTCTTATTTTGAAATGTTTTGTCTCCTTTGAGGTTACTGTGCTTGCAAATTAAGGAAACCCACTCAAGCTATAGCCTACATGAAGGAGGAAGTGTGTGTGTGTGTGCGTGTGTGTGTGTGTGTGTGTGTGTGTGTAAGATAGAGAATTAGCTCATGGAACTCAAGGGCAGCAGAATAATCTGGCCTCCTGGGGGCTTGGGGCAAGGAAGAAGAGAGTTCTTAGCAATGAAGGCAGTCTTTCTCTTACCCACAAGCACCTGTGGCTTGCCTTTCAGCCTCTTTGCAGACCTGGTTTATCTGCTGTGCCAGGAACATGCCCCCTGCTCCCTGAATTTCTGTGACTTTTTGAGGCTAGTGCTGGCAGTCCATGGGCTGGAGAGTTTGAGTGCCACTCCTGGATTTTTTAGGAGGGAGAAACAGTGGCTATGTTTCTGTCATGCTGCTACCCCGTGTTCAAGAAGCCGTGGCCAGGAGAGAGGCTTGTGTCCTAAAACGTGCCTCTGGGGAGGCAGTCACAGAGGAGGCTTGCCCTTGACCTCTGGGAAATACACTTTGCTCATGATGAGAGACCAATTCCTCCTCACACATTAGGCAAGGAGGAACCAGCCCTCACTGTTTTCCTTCTATCCCATCTACCCTCTCCCATCTTCCCTGCCCCACAACTGTCTGAAGTGCTTCTCCAATGTGACATTTATATTGTGTCTGTCACATTGAATAAGCTGAGGTTGTTCTGACACGCTGATGCCCACAAATCTAAATGTCCTGCTTGCGTTGAGATGTTTCTCTGACCTTGCCTGGCCATCCTCTCATTCAGTCCCCTGTGGTCCATCCCAGCACTCAGCAGGGCTGGCTTGTGCCCTCACCCTTTCCTTACCCACACCTTTACCTGCTCCTTGATTGGGGTGCCCCAATCTCTCTCCTTTCTAGTAACAAAGATCCAGCCCAGCCCAGTGGACCTGGAGTTAGCCCTGTAATGTAGGAAGGGTCACGCCTACCTTGAAGGATTAGTATAAACACCACCCGGCTCTGACCTTTCTCATGGGGGCTGACAGCTGTGTTAGGAGGGATATAAGCAGTCACAGTTGTTTTTCTTTAAGGCTCAGATGAAACCCACCCTCTGGAGCAAGCCCACCCTAACCATGTTCTTCTTTTCTATCTTCAAACTGCTTTTATTAGCAGGTAACTATTCTGTAAGATGTACTGGTTGTCCTGAGCTCCCTTCCTGAATTGCAAACTCCTCAAGGATAAGGATGGTGTCTTCTATTTCTTTTAACTAATTGCATTCAACATTCATTTCTTCTTCATCATTAGACAAATGTGATCCAGTTCAATTCAATAAACATATCTAAGTACCTTTTATATGCCAGATATCATTCATTGAAAAGGTTATCCATTACCCAACAAGGGCCCATGGGTGAATGAATAATGAAGAATGATATATTTGATTGGCATGGAAATGACACAGAAACTGTTACTTTCAAGTCGCTGCTTATGCATTGTTTTATACTGGCTCTTGAACAAAGAAGAAAACCACAAAGACCTGTTCCCTTTGCTCAAATATGCTTAAATAATTTAAAACTACTTTTTTAAGAGATGGGATCTTACTACTATGTTGCCCAGGCTGGCCTTGAACTCCTGGGCTCAAGCAATCTTCCTGCCTCTTCCTGCGTAGCAGACTATAGATGTGCACCATAATGTCCAGCTCATATGCTTAAATCATTGATATGGACTTAAGTAGTGGCCGCATCTAGCATTCTCTGTAGGATAACTCACAGTACCCATTCCAATCACCTGCTCCCTTGCCTCCTTCCCCTTGATCTCTCAGCCTCCCTTGCATCTCTGAATGCTCATGTGGCCTAGTTCTGGCCAGTGAAACATTGGCAGAAGCTTCTAGAGACTGCTTCTTCCATCACGTAAAAGCATACATTTTATAAAGAGGAGTCTTTACTCCTTCTCCCTTCTTTTAGCCTGGAGCACAGATGCTGTGCTTGGAGACATAGCAGCCATTCTGCTACTATAAAGATGAAAGCCACAGACTAAATAAAGATGGTAGACTAGGAAGATGGAAGCTGGTACCTCAATGATGTTCTTCAACAGCTCCACTTCCCCTTAACTGCCCAGTTCTGAACGTCATTATCCATGAGAAAAACAAAGATCTTGTTTAAGCCCTGGTGGGGTGGCTTTTCTGCTCCTTGCAGCTAAATGCGCTGTCAATGGACTGACATTCACATAGCAGCATCAAATCTTTAGCTGAAGAGTGATAAGAATTCATGCTGTGTGGTCCATGTGGTTGAATTCACTTGTTCCCTAAGTCAGCATTTATTCATTCATTAATCCATTCTTCATTAATCCTATCAACCATCTGTGTGTCCATTCAATATGTGTAAACAGGCCAAGGGCCCTCCCTATGTACAGCACTCAGCCAGGTCTTCTGAGAAACAGAGGGCTCCTGTCATACCCATCACCAGCCTCTTCACGAGTTGCTGTTGAGACGAGGGTTAGAGACTCAATGGGGAAAGAACTCAGGATTTTGGTGGCTTGTGAAACCCATTCCACCATTTGGCAGCCTCTTGGGAACTTTTGCCCCACATCTTTCTGGATCTGCCTTGTCTGTAGAAATGGCTGTTAATACCTACCTATAAGAGAAGGCTAAATGGAACATTTAAAGGTGTAATATATGGGAAACTCCCAGGTCACAGTAGATGCTGAATAAAATTAATGGAGAAAGTAGGAAAGGGAAACTCTTGCAGAACAACACCTTGGATACACTTCTGTTATTTTATTGGTGAAAGAGACAACATACAGTCAGGGATAAGGGGCAGCTTTAGCGGCCCGAAGCAGCCTCTGGGGAATTCAGGCTAGACCAGGAATTCTTCTATACAACCAGCCATCTGCCTTTTCCCATGGTTGTTTAGTTTTGTTGTATGAAATATGTGCATGTCTGTGTGTGGTGGGGTGTGGGTGGGCAGGCACAGTAATGAGACAAAATTTATTTTAGGCAGCATCTTAGATTGTGGTACATTTGTTGCAAAACTCATGATTGGCAGGCTGCAGTTTCTGTGTATCTGGATTCCCACGTAAGCTGCTCCCTGTCCATAGCTGTTCATTCTTTTGGGGGGTCTCCACTAGGAAGAATTAGGGAGATGGGAGCGGGACAGGACCTCCTGAACTAGGGATGCTTTCTTCCTGTCACTTGACATGTCCACCGAGTGTTTCCCTGAAGGAGCAGAGACAGATCCTTGATCAGCCTGGCATCGTGCTCTGCTTCCCGTCTGCTGATGTGCCGGCAGGGATTTGGCATTCCTTCCTCACCGGGTCAGCTACATTGTGTTCAGCCTTCACGTTCGTCTCTTGCCGTGTCTTGTCTTGAAAGCGGATATAAAAAATTGGGAAGGAAAACAACTTTCACGGTTTCTTCCTTTGATTTGAGTCATTAGTCATAGATCAAAGTGACCACAAAGTCATCTTTGCTTTATAGAGTTCTGTTGCAAAACATGCTGCCGTTTTGTTTTGTTGGGAAGAGCAGGGGTAGGATTTGGTTTTTATTTACTCCGATTCTCTTTGCTTCTGGACTTCCTCATCGTGGTGTTCAGCATTCGCAGTGAACCTGAAAGCACAAGGAGATGGCCGCTATATCCCAGCAAGGCAAGGAAAGGCTGGAGACCCGGGCCTTGTTTAGTTTATCAAAGGCAGTGGGTATGATACCGTGTTTCCCACATGTCTGTTTCCTTCTTTTGAGCACTTCCCAGTGAATTTCCTTGGTTGAAAATATTAACCGAGGTGTCCAGCTTTCTCCTAGCCAGAGGGGTCCTGTGATCCAAACCTCACCTGTCAGACTCTCCCAGGACTTTAATTTGAGGAGAATGTCCCAGATACCTTTTTTTTTTTTTTTTTTTTTTCCCTAGCATCTTCCTTACCACGTTAATGAACGATTCCTGCTTACTGGAAATTCAGGGTGGCCCTAGTTCGTTATTTTTCAGGTCTTGGTTCTCTAGCCTTGTTGATTCTGTGTGCTTTCAAAATATTCCCTCTTAGTTTAAGTTGCCATAATTAGTGTCTTTTGCTTGCAACCAAAGAACCCTGATGATGCAGTGGGCCTTTTCATAAACTGGCCTCTTTTTGTTTTCTTGTGCTTTTCTCTCATTTTGCCCATGGGTGGCTACCTTCTGATCTGATAAAGGAATCAAGGAGACCACATAACATGGGTTAGGGCCATATCATGCGGAACCTTTCCTCTCTAGAGGCACACTCAGAGCTGCCAGCAGCATGGAGCTCTCACTTTTCTCAGTTTTAAGTTAATGGTTGGTCTGTATTTTGAGGCCCTCAGAGCTGTCTACTTCTGAATAACATCGCCATAGGAGTCCTTACTCAGAACTTGGCTCATCACTCGTACTACTTTTAGGGTTTTCTTATTAGAAAACCAAATTCCTTTTACTATTGCTTTAGAGACAAACCTCCTCTTTCTTGGAGAAGAGGCTACCTATCCGATTGCAGCCAAAATTCTACACCCTCGATGAAGCCATCTTCTCATTTCTACTCACTTCTCAACCCCTTTAACAGAGTGAGACTCTGCCTCCCATGAGGGAGTGTCAGTCTGAACTAAATGTACTGGAGAATGCAAACTCCAGAGCCCACCTGTACTAGGCAGGTAGCAGATACAAGTCAAATCAACCAGGTGTCTGACGACAAATGGTAGTGATTATGGCTCTGGGTTATAAGCAGGGAATGGGGCTGAGACAATCCCCGCATGGGCCACCATGGCTCTGCTGTAGCCATTGCCACCCTGTGGAAAGCTAGGTCTACTGTTGCCACAGCTGGAAATCCAGATTTGGCAATGAACCATCTCATTTCTTTAAATGATGTTGGCAATGAATTGGAACTTAAAACACTGTGCATGCAGACTTCATTACTCAGGCCGAGCAAATCATGCTTGCAACCTGAGTTCAGTCTAGAGACTCAAGAATTCTAGACCTTGAATACTCTTAGGAAACCAGTTCTGAACTGTATTAATTCATAGATAAAAGCAACTTGTAAGAGAGCATTCATAGAATAAAAAACGTTTATGTACAAGTGTGTATATATATATATATGTTCATACATTTATTCTATGCATATTTTTTATTTCTATGTATATGTATCTACACACACACATTTCTATATGATATGAAGAAGGAGAAAATGGAATGTTCATATCTTTATTGCCAGTGATTATATCTAGGAAGGGAGGAGGTAGGGAGTGTTGGGGACTTCCAGTTTTTGCATCACATTTCTGTAACGTGTGAGTTTTTAATTATACACATACCTTATTTTGGTAGTTAGGAAAAACAGAAAGGATTCAGCTAAAACAGAGAGGAGGGAAGGGCTGGCAGTTCTGCCACTCCCTTGCTCCTAGAGGGTAGATGTTTATAAGGCGTCCCATGCACCTGTCTCAGAGCTCCGTGAGAGAGGAACTGTTTTATTCCTGTGGCCTCTCCACTGCCTATCCTAAAAGCTGCCCCAACATATGGGTGACTGTTGGAGTGTGGACTGAGTGGCCTGAAAGAATGGGATGGAGCGGGTGGATGGAAGTACCTTTGGCAATGAGAAATCCAGGAGCAGGTTGGACTGCCTGTGGGTTGCATCCACACATGTTCATAGAAGAGGAGAACATGTTTTCGGGAAGATGTCTCTGCATGTTTTGCTGGAAGATGTCTTTCCTAACCTGCACATTCACATTAGGCTTCAATTTCAGCAATCTTCATGTCTCCTGACTGATATGCTGACCTCCTTTAACATCCACACGTGATCAGAATCAGTGCCTTTACGTGTTCAGGTTTTCAGTTTTCACACGTTGGGCAATTTGGTTAAGAACTTTTGTGGGGGGAAATCCATAAAGCATAGAGAGGGAGGACCTCTCTCTGCACAGGTGGGTCTATTGAGGCCTCCCAAGGGACTTGCTTAGACAAGGACCCACAGGTGGTGAGGGGCAGAGGGAAGGCAAGAAGCCAGGTGTCTGGGCCCACAGGTAAGGCTCCTCCCACACTGTGCTGCTGCCTTTTCTTTAAAAACTTTCAGAAAAGAACAATAAATCACATAATAAACAGCAGGATTCCCACCCAGAATTGATGGGAATTCAATCACCTTTTTTCATTTTTTTGTGTGTGTCCTTTTATTCCCTTAGGGAGTACTACCTCTTTTTGATCAAATCATATTGGGATATAGTGCTAATGATGGGATTCCTAAATGACATTTAAGCAACCCTCATGATCATGGTGTCTAAGAATCTAGTCTGAGGATGGCATTTTCATCTCCCTACAGTGCTGGCAGGGCATGATATCTGACATATCTGCCCCAGCATGCCCTTCCCCTGGCCTCCCCTCCCTCCCAGAGTCCTCTGTACCTCGGACTTTCCTGGAATGTCTGAGGCAGTTGGTATATGGGGCACCAAATGAGTGCCTCTGAACTCTCCAACTCTCTGGCAAGGCTTCTTCCATATTGCATGTTCTTCAAGGTGAAATCCTAGAAGAAGCATTTTTTAAAGTGAAGGATCGACATCTTGGTTAACTACATAATAGGCACTTTTTTTCAGCCAACAAAACTGTCCACATTTTCAAATGTTGTGGACCAGGCGTTATGAGCTTGGCTTCCTTTGATCAGTGTTACACAACTTTTCTGAGTGCTAATCTGTTTCAATTCAAAATAGATGAAAACCACCACATGCGTGGCAGCTGCAGGTTTTTGCTTTTCTTAAAAATTATCTATCTTAAGGAAAGAAAATTTTAGCAATTGTATTGTGATGGATGAAAGTATTAACGATGAATTTGTTGCCAAGAAGATTAAAATTGAGAATGTATGAAAAGAAGAAAGAAAAATCCTGGAAGAGCAAGTTGTCTAAGGCGAACATCAGTAGTTTCAAGGCTATTTCAGGACTGGTTCAAGTCTAAGAACCTCAAATGTCTGTGAGAGGAAGTTTCCAGAAACTAAACTATTTCCAGTGTTTTGTTTTTGTCAGTCAAATGTAGTATATACACAGGGCTTGGAGGCCAGACCACAGAAGTGGTCTCATGTGGTGTGGCAGGGCCTTTGTGGCCTCGGAGCCAGGCAGAGCTTTTGTTTATTTAGATTCTCGTTGGCCTTGAATGATGGCAGGAGGACACCCATCTGTTGCTCCTGCTGACATTTAGGCAGGGACCGCTTGGTTCTGTTAGGCCACAGTTATACATCAAAGCAAATACAGGCCAGAGAGCCTGACTTTCCTGTTCTTTTGAAAGTAATGCTTTGGCACTGGGGGAAGAAAGCTGCCAGGATTTGTCTTATAATGACGTGTATTGCTGTGAGCCAACCTTTCGGCTCTTTTAGATAACATTTCTGGCCATTCCAGGATGGTAATTTTAATCTTGTCCTTGGAGTCTTGGTAATGAATTTATGTTCCACAATAATACGTTTGGGAGAGAGTTCCAGAAAGAACTAACGATAGAAAAACACTTATTTAGTGATGATATCAGTTTTGGTGAGAAGTGACAGAAAACTCCACACAAAGTAGAACAGCTGAATTTACAAAAAGGTTCAAGGAGCGACCTGGTCAGTTAAGGATGAATCCAGGGGCTCAGGCGACACACCACCAGAATCCTACTTTTCTGCATCTGTAGTTCAGTCCCTTCTTCCTGGGCTGGTCCATTCTCAAGCAAACTGAGGTGCTGCAATGCCAGCCTCACATCCTTACAGATCCAAGCCTGGTGGGAAAGAGGAATCTGCTTCCCTGGCAGCTCAGCACAAGGGTCTCTGAATAGCCTGAAAAATTAACTAAGACATATGCCCAGCTCAGAGCTAATGGGAATAAGTAGGTGAGAGAGCAAGAGAAGGAGCCATCTCCTCTAGTCCTGTGTTCTAGACCCCTTTGATCCAGGAATCCAAACAATGTCATCAAGACCTGAGCACTCTTACTCTGCCTCTGTTTCTTCTTCCCCTGGATTAGATAAGTTATGTTCCCGTCAGCTTCCCAAATGGAAGTAGGAGAGATCTGGTTTCACCCAAGACAGTGGAGGATGAAACAGAGATAGGGTGAGGGATGCCAAAAGGCCCAAATCTATAAGTGTTCCTTACGAAAAAGGACCAGTGAGTGGACAAGTGGAAAAAATGAGTAAGCAACCTTCTTCATGTTCTCACCAGTGGTATCTGTCTCCACCTCTGTGGGCACCAATGCCCCATGATTAAACCACCCAAGACCTCTAGTGTGTTTGTGAACCCAGTGGACCCAGCTGTCTCTACTGTCCAGAACTCTAGTCTTTGTGACAGGTGCTTCACTTCTGCGTTATTTTATCATTACAGTGTCTCATTTTCACAACTGCAAGGCGAATTGCAGAAGAACATTTGGCAGGAGAGCCATAAATTGGTTGTGCAGAGATAGGTTCATCTTCTGTTATTTTGTGTCTCTTCATGAGTCGGATTGACTCAGGATGAATCCAAAAATTATTACTCTGGAACTGTGTAAGACTTTGTCTTGAATTTATTTATTTTAGATTGGTCAATATCATTCAATCAACCCTCAGTGAAAGAAAAGAAATAGGAAACTACTTTTTAATGTCACCATTGAACTGTAGTTTTGAATCTTCAGTTCTGTAGGCTAGATTGCAATAATATGGAAAAAAGAAGCTGGATCCAAGAGTCAATACATGTTCTACTATTGATCACACTCCATTAATACTTTTTATAGAGCAAATGGGCAAACCACAGGAGAGAGAGAGAGCCCTGGCTTCATTTGATATAAACAGCATGAAAGGAAGAGAGTTGCTTTTGTTGACTAATATTAAAGAATTGGCTAAATACAGGAATTTATCTCTATGTGTAGCTGAATATTTAGGGCAAGACAAGTTTACTCCATTTAAAGAATGTAGTGTGTTCACTTCATGTTTACAATGAAAAATATTTGCTAATTTGGTGTTTTAAGTTTTGTTTCAAATTTGATGTTCATTATATTAAGTGAAATAATAACCTCATTTGCCAGTTTTAAGTCACTCTGTGATATGGTTTGAATCTGTGTCCCTGCCCAAATCTCATATTCAATTGCAATCCACAGTATTGGAGGTGGGGCCTGGTGGGAGGGGATTGGATCATGTGGGAGGGTTTCTCATGGTTTAACACCATCCCCCTTGGTGCTATTGTTGAGATAGTTCTCATCGGATCTGGTTGTTTACAAGGGTGCAGCACCTCCCCCTGCCTTGTTGTCCCTGCTCTGCCATGTAAGATGCCTCCCTCCCCCAGTGCCTTCCACCATGACTGTAAGTTTCCCGAGGCCTCCCCAGAAGCAGGAGCCCCTATGCTTCCTGTACAGTCTGTAGAGAACCAAGAGCCATTTTAACCTCTTTTCTTATAACTTACCCAGCATCAAGTATTGATAGCAATGTGAGAATAGACTAATACCCTTTGCATCTAAATAAATATATGCCCACAAGCTCTATTTGTCCTCTCTTTTGGACCTTTTATATATAAGTGCAATAATTGGAAACACCAGTTGTTTTTGGAAGAAATAATTATTATAATATTTAACCAATGTAATTCTTTTTTCACCCTTTGTAAGCTAAATCAATCTGCAAATCAGGTTCATGGTTCGCGGTTTGCCACTGACTGGCTCTAAAAAGCTAGGTAAGTGCCTATGTTAGCTTCCTAGCGCCTTCAGAACAAAATGCCACAGACTCAGTGGCTTAAAAAGAGCAGGAATTTATTATTTCATGGTTCTAGAGGATAGAATTCACATTTACAGGTACCTAGGGTTAGGACTTCCACATGTCTTTTTGAGGGGACACAATTTAGCCTACAACATATTGCCTCTTGGCCCTCCAAAATTCATATCCTTCCCATGTGCAAAACACATTCAATCCCAACATCCCTTCAAATTTTAACCCATTCCAGCATCAACTCTAAGTCCAAAATCTCTGCTCTAGTTTAAATGTCTGTCCCTTATGAATCTCATGTGGAAATTTGATCCCCAGTGTTGGAGGTGGGACCCAATGGGAGGGGGTGGGACCATTGGAGAGGATCCCTCTTGAATAATGTCCTCCCTGGGTCGGAGGAGGGGATGAGTGCTCATCGTTAGTTCCGGTGAGTGCTAGTTGTTAAAAAGTACCTGGCACCTCCTGACCCTCTGTCTCTTGTTTCCTCTCTCAGCATGTGGTCTCTATATACACTGGCTCCCCTTCACCTTCCACCATAGTAGAAGGAGCCTAAGGAACCTCTTTTCTTTATAAATTACCCAGCCTTGGGTATTCCTTTATAGCAACACTAAATGAACTAAGACAACCTCATGTAATTATAATCAACTCAAAAGGTACCAAATCTCATCTTCTAACTCATTTAATCAGGTGTCAGGGAGACTCAGGATATGGTGCATCCTGGGACAAAATTCCTCTCCATCTGTGGATCTGAGAAACAAGTTACCTGCTTTCAAAATACTGTGGTGGAACTGGCATAGGATAGACATTCCCACTCCAAATGGGAGGAATTGGAAGGAATAAAAGAGTCATAGATACCAAGCAGGTTTGCAACCCCGCAGAACAAACTCTACTAGGTTTTAAAGCCTGAGAATATTTCTCTGTGGTTCAAGGCTCCACCTTCTGGGTACCAGGTGGCAACCTCACCCTCTTGGCTCTGCCTTCTCTGGCTTCTGAATCTGTGCCCCTGCCCTCAGAGTCATTCTTCCTTCATTTTATTCTGTCTCTGTCCCTTTCAGTCTGGGCTGACAGCATTTCTACTGATTTAATAATATTTAAAACCTTGTCAGCCTTCCGCAAATGTCAAGCGGATTCATGCCATTAGACAGAAAGATTCTTCACAGATTTTCCCTGAATAATGCCATCTCTATACCTGGCTTCTCTTTAGATGATTGATGAGGCTCATGAGTCACATGTCTAATCTCTCCAGTGGGAGTGTGTGCAGTCACACTCTTGGTGTTGCTCCAGGATGTGCTATCGCATTTTTCGCTAACTGGATAGGCTGGAAAATTTCAAAATCACGAAGTGCAGGCTTGTTTTAGTTCAACAATTCCGGCTAGGTGTGGTTGCTCATGGGGCCAAGGCAGGCAGATCACAAACTCAGGAGTTTGAGACCAGCCTGACCAACATGGTGAAACCATGTCTCTACTAAAAATACAAAAATTAGCCAGGCATAGTGGCACGTGCCTGTGATCCCCGCTACTCAGGAGGCTGAGGCAGGAGAATCACTTGAGCCTGGGAGGTAGAGGTTGCAGTGAGCTGAGATCACACCACTGCACTCCAGCCTGGGTGACAGGGTGAGACTCCGTCTCAAAAAAACCAAAACACCAAAAACAATTCTATCCTTAATTTATCACTTTCCTCTCACATACCATTATAAGCAGCGAGGAAAAACTAGGCCACACCTTCTGCACTTTGCTTTCAAATCTCCTTCAAGTTCATCACTATAAGTTCTGCTTTCTACCCAGGAGTAGAACATGACTCAGCTAAGTTTTCTACCATTTGATACCAAGGCCAATTTTATGCCACTCTATATCTCAATAAATACATACCACAAGTTCTAGGATGGCCTCCAGTGCCCTTTCCTCCTGCATCCTCCTAGTCTGACTACCATTCCTCCATTGTCCAATAACATGTTCATAATTTCCTTTTAAGGCCTCACTAGAAGTACCTTTAAACTTCCTTTTTCTAGTGACATTCTGTTCATGATAATATATCATATTAGTCTGTTCTCATGCTGCTAATAAAGACATATCCGAGACTGGGTAATTTGTAAAGGAAAGAGGTTTAATGGACTCACAGTTCAGCGTGGCTGGAGAGGCCTCACAATCATGGTGGAAGGCAAAGGAGAAACAAAGGCATATCTTACATGGCGGCAGGCAAGAGAGCTTGTGCAGGGCAACTCCCATTTATAAAACATCAGATCTCATGAGACTTATTCACTGCCATTAGAACAGTATGGGGGAAATTGCCCTCATGATTCAATTATCTCACCTGGCCCTGCCCTTGACACATGGGGACTATTATAATTCAAGGTGAGATTTGGGTGGGGACATAGCCAAACCATATCATATGTGTATTCTGTAAGATGATAGTAGCTCTTTCTACAGTTTTCTTTTTAGACTCACACTGGAATTGTCTTTAATGTCTGTATTTCTCCCAGTAGTCTCTTCAAAGCAACCTAGGCCTTTTCTGTCTTGCATCTCAAAATTCTTCCACTACCCAGTCCAAAGTCACTGCCACATGTTTAGATACTTGTCACAGCAGCAGTTCACTTCCTAGTACCAAACTCTGTATTAATTTCCCAGGGCTTCCATAACAAAGTACCACAAAGTTGTGGCTTAAAACAACAGGAATTTATTTCATGGTTCTGGAGGCTAGATGTCTGAAATTGAGATGTCAGCAGGGCGATGCTCCCTCTGAAGTTCTGGGGAAGAATTATTCCTTGCCTCTTCTAGCTTCTGGTGGTTGCTGGCTGTCCTTGGCATGCCTTGGCTTCCTGCTGCATCACTCTAATTTCCACCTCCCTCTTTATGTGGTCATCTTCCCTCTGTTTTGTCTGTGTCTCTGTGTCTCCTCCTTTTTTTTTCTTTCATTCTCTTTCTTTCTCTCTCCCTTTTTCTTTCTCTCTCTCTCTTTCTCTCTCGTCTTTCCTTCTGACAGGGTCTCTCTCTGTCACCCAGGCTGGAGTGCAGTAGCATGATCATGGCTGTCTGTAGCCTCAACCTACTGGGTTTAAGCAATCCTCCTACCTCAGCTTCCCAAGTTGCTGGGACCGTAAGTATGCACCACCACACCCAGCTAATTTTTGTAGGTTTTTTTTTTTTTTGGTATAGATGGGGTCTTTCTATGTTGTCCATGCTGGCCTTGGACTTCTGGGCTCAAGTTATCTGCCCTCCTTAGCCTCCGAAGTGCTGGGATTACAGGCATGATCCACTGCGCCCAACCTCCTTTCCTTATAAGGACAGCAGTTATGTTGGATTTAGGGCCCACTGTAATCTACTATGACCTTTACTTGACTTTTTACATCTGCAAAGACCCAATTTCCAAATAAAGTCACAATTGCAAAAATCTGTGATTGTAACCTTCCAAATAAGGTCACAATCTTTTGGGGGGACTTAATTCAACCTAAAACACCATCTGTCTCAGGACTTTCCGTTTCTACATTTATACAAATGAGATCTTTTTGGTTGAGACTGACAGAAACACAACTGAAACTGTATTAGGCAAAATGAACCTGTTTGACTCTCCTAACGAAATATTCATGGGTAGTTCAGATTTCAGGCACGGCCAGTCCAAGGATTCAATGTCTTGCTCTTGCTCTCTGTCTCTTACTCTCTCAATTCCTTCTTCCTCTGTCTTGACTCTATTAGGTTGTGTCCATGTGGTTGTCCCCACTAGTTCCTCAACTGCTTATATGCCAGAGAAAAGGGCATGTGTTGTGATAATATTTGCACTAAAGTCCTGGGCCCTCCTCTTATTAGCTCCAGCTGTGCAAAGTACCTGTCTCCACATGTTGGAGAGATCAATTTTATTGTGTGGTTTATGCATGAGTCACATGTTCTCTACTGGTTCCAGAGGTGCAATCAGTGCTACCCAAACCACATGAGCTGAAATCGTTAGGGTATAGTTAGTAAAAGAAGGGGGAGAGCTTTCTGGGTAGGCTAGCACAGATGTCCTTCTAAATTGTTAGGTGGAAGGGTTGAACTAGCAGGTCTCTAATATCAATTCTAACAGTGCTGTGAATATACACGCACCCTCTACTGATTCTTGGCCAAGTAATTATATGTGGTAGCCTTAATAGAGCAATAAAACACTATTTCATAAGATGTTTCTTTTTAAATTTATTTTTTGAGGACTCTAGTAAAGTATAATTTGCATAAATAAAATTCATACACTTTAAGTGTACAATTTGATGAGTTTTGACAGACGCATTCCTTTATGTAGCCAACATCATAATCATTACAAAGGACATCTCTCTCCCTCACCCCCAAAAGTTCTCTTGTACCTCTGTGTAGTCAGTCTACTCACCCCACTCCCTCACTTCTGGCAACCACTGATTGGCTTTTATTATTACAGCTTTGCATATGGGATTTTAAAAATTATTAACAATTATAACTGACACATAATAATTGTACATATTTGGGGGCACCATGTGGTATTCCAGTACATGTGTACAATGTGTAGTGATTAAATCTGGGTAATCAGCACATCTGTCACCTCAAACGTGTCATTTGTCCATGTTGGAAGCATTCAAAATCCTCTTCCAGCTATTTAAAAATATACAACAAATTGTTAATTATAGACACCCTACAGTGCTATGGAACATTAGAACTTATTCCTCCTATATGGCTGTATGTTTGTATCCATTAACCAACTTTTGGCTATCCACCTCCTTCTTTCCCCACCTCTAGTAACCATGACTCTACCCTCTGCTTACATGAGATCAACTTATTTAGCTTCCACATATGGGTGAGAATATGCAGCATTTGTCTTTCTGTGCCTGGCTTATTTCACTTAACATAATGTCCTTCAGGCTCATCCATGTTGCAGCAAATGATAGAATTTCTTTTTTAAGGCTGACTTGTATATAAATATGTATATATTTCACATTTTCTCCGTTCATCTGTTGATGAACATGGGTTGCTTCTTTATCTTGCCTATTGTGAATAGTGTTGCAATAAACATGGACGTGCAGATATCTCTTCAACATACTGACTTCTTTTCCTTTGGATATATACCCAGTAGGGGAATTGCTGAATCAGATGATAGCTCTATTTTGAGTTTTTCTGAGAAACCTCCATACTGTTTTCCATAATGGCTATACTAATTTACATTCCTACCAACAGTGTATTAGAGTTCCCCTTTCTCTGCCTCCTCACCAGCAGTTGTTATGTTTTGTCTTTTTGATGATAACCATTCTGAAGTGAGATAATATTGTGGTTTTGATTTGTATTTCCCTGTTAATTAGTGATGTTGAGCGTTTTTTTAACACACTTGGCCATTTGTGTATCTTTTTCTGAGAGATATCTACTCAGATCATTTGCCCATTTTAAATCAGATTGTTTTTCTAATGTTGAGTTTTTTTGTGTATTCCAAATTTTAATCCCTTTTTAGAGGAATAGTTTGCAGATTTTTTTTCTCATTCTGCAGATTGTCTCTTCACTCTATTGATTGTTTCCTTTGCTGTGCAGAAGCATTATAGTTTGATATAATTCCATTTGTCTATTTTTGCTTCTGTTGTCTGTGCTTTTAAGGTCTTTGCCATAAAATCGTTGCCAGATCAATGTCCTGAAGCGTTTCTCCTATGTTTTCTTCTACTCATTTCATAGTTCGTATTTAAGATTTAAGTCTTTAATTCATTTTGAGTTGACTTTTTCTTTGTGATGAAAGACAGGCTCATTTGATTCTTCTGCAAATGTATATCCAGTATTTCCAGCACCATTTATTAAAGAGACTGTCCTTTCCCCAGTGAATGTTGTTGGCACCTTTGTGGGAAATCAGTTGGCTACATATAATTGGATTTGTTTCTTGGATCTCTATTCTGTTTCATTGGTCTGTGTGTCTGTTTTATGCCAGTACTGTGCTCTATTTTGAAGTCAGATAGTGTGACGCCTCCAGCTTTGTTCTTTTTGCTCAGGATTGCTTTGTATATTCAGACTCTTATGTGGTCCCACCCACATTTTTTAAATTGTTTTTTTTTTTCTGTTTCTGTGAAGAATGTCATTAGTATTTTGATAGAGGTTGCATTGAATCTGTAGATTGCTTTGGGTAGTATGGGGTCATTTTAACAAAGTAATTCTTCGGTGTATTCATGAACCTGGGATGTCTTTCTGTTTTTTGTGTGTGTCTTCTTGATTTCTTTCATCGGTGTTTCATAGACTTCCTTGTAGAGATCTTTTGTCTCCTTGGTTAAATTTATTCTTAAGTATTTTATTCATTTTTGGTACCTATTATAAATAGGATTACTTTCTTGATTTCTTTTTTAGCTAGTTTGTTGTTGGTGTTTAGAAATACTACTGATTTTTATATTAATATATTGATTTTGTATCCTGCAGCTTTACTGAAATTGTTTATCAGTTCTAAGAGTTTTGGTGGAGTCTTTTGGTTGTTTTTCTGTATATAAGATCATCTGCAAACAGGGACAATTTGACTTGCTCTTTTCTAATTGGATACTTTTTATTTCTTTATCTTACCTAATTGCTCTGGCAAGGACTTTCAGTACTATGTTAAATATGAGTGGTGACAGTGGGCATCCTCATCTTGTTTCAGTTGTTAGAAGAAAACCTTTCAGCTTTTCTCCGTGGAGTATGGTGTTAGCTGTGGGTTTTTCATAGTATAGCCTTTATTTTGTTGAGGTACATTTTTATCATGAAGGGAATGGTGAATTTTATGAAATATCTGTTCTACATCTATTGAGATAATCATAGGGATTTTGTGTTTCAATCTGTTGATGTGACGTATTACATTTATTGATTTGCATATGTTGTACCATCCCTGCTTCCCCTAGAATAAAATTCACTTGATCACAGTATATTATCTTTTTGATGTACTGCTGGATTTTGTTTGCTAGTATCCTTTTGAGAATTTTTGCATCTGTATTCATTAGGGATATTGGCCTGTTGTTTTCTTTTTTTATTGTGGTGTCCTTGTCTGATATTGGTAACAGTGTAATGTTGGCCTCATAGAATGAATTTGGAAATATTCCTTCCTCTTCATTTCTTGGAAACAATTTGAGAAGAATTGGTGTTAGTTTTTCTTTAAAAGTTGAGCAGTGAAGCCATTCCATCCTGGGCTTTTCTTTATTGGGAGGTTTTTTAACTACAACTTTAATCTCTTTGTTTGTTATTGGTCTGTTTGTTTTTTTTATTTCTTCTTGGCTCAATCTTGATAGGTTGCATATGTCTAGGAATTTACTCATTTCCTCTAGGTTTTACAGTTTTTTGGTCTATAGTTGTTTATGGTGGTCTGTAATGATTGTTTGTATTTCTGTAGTATCAGCTGTAATTCTTTTTTGTTTGTTTATGATTTTGCTTACTTGGGGCTTTTTTTTTTTTTTTGGTTAGTCCACCTAATGGTGTATCAATTTTGTTTATGTTTTCAAGAAGCCAGCTTTTTATTTTGTTGATATTTTGTTCTGTTGGTCTCAATTTTATTTATTTCTGCTTTGATCTTTATTATTTCTTTCCTTGTACTAATTTGGAAGTTGGTTTGTTTTTCTAGTCCATTGAGGTGTATTACTAGGTTGTTTATATGAAATCTTCCTGATTTTTTGATATATGCATTTATTGTTATAAACTTTTCTCTTAATACTTCCTTTGCTGTATTCTATAGGTTTTGATATGTTGTGTTTCTGTTTTCATTTATTTCAATACATTTTTTAATTTCAATCTTAATTTCTTCATTGACTCATTGGTTGTTCAAGAGCATGTTGTTTAATTTACATGCATTTGTATAGTTTTGAAAGTTCTTCTTGTTACTGATTTCTAGTTTTATTATATTGTTGTTAGAAAATATACTTGATATGATTTTGTTTTTAAAAACTTGTTGAGACTTGTTTTGTGATTTAACATATGGTCAGTCCTGGAGAGTGTCACATGTGCTGATGAAAAGAATGTGTCTTCTGCAGCTATTGGATGAAATGTTCTGTAAATGTCTGTAGGTTTATTTTGTCTATAATACAGCTTAAATTGGATGGCTCTTTATTGATTTTCTGTCTAGATGTTCTGTCCAGTGCTGAGAGTGGGGTTTCGAAGTCTGCAAAAATTACTGTATTGGAATCTATATCTCCTTTGCGATCTAATAATATTTGCTTTACATATGCACACAACAATATATAGGTATATGTATATATAGATATATGTGTGTATATATATATAGGTACATAGCATATGTGTATATATTGGTATTTATATATATATATATATATATATATATATATATGTGTGCTCTGGTGTTGGGTACATATATATTTACAACCTTCATATCCTCTTACTGAATGATCTCTTTGTCATTATATGGCTTTGTCTCTTCTACAACTTTTGACTTAAAGATCTTCTGTAAATATATAAGTGTAGGTACTGCTGCTTACTTTTAGTTTCTATTTGTATAGATGTCATTTTTCCATTTTGTTTCTGTAAGTCTATGGGTCTTTACAGGTGAAGCAAATTTCCTGTAGGCAGCATATCGTTGGGTCATATTTTTGTATCCATTCTGCCAGCCTACATTTTTAAATTGGGAAATTTAATTTATTTACATTCAAGGTTATTATTGGTAGGTGAGAACTTACTCCTGTCATTTTGTTAAATGGTTTTTGATATTTTTTTATATTCTTTGTTCCTTTCTTTCTCTCATTGCCTATCATTGTATTTTGGTAGTTTTCTGTAGTGATAATGTTTGATGCTTTTTCTTCTGTGTGTATTTGTTCTACCAGTGAATTTTGTACTTTCATGTGTTTTCATTATAATAGTTATTGACATTTCACTTCCATGTGTAGCACTCCTGTAAGCATTGCTTTGTAAGGTTGGTGTAGTGTTGATGAATTTCCTCAGTTTTTGGTTATCTGAGAAAACCTTTATTTCTCTTTCATTTCTGAAATATGGCTTTTGGGTATAGTATTCTTCTCTGGCAGTTTTTTTTTTCCTTTTAGTACTTTGAATGTATCATCCAATTCTTTCCTGGACTGTAAGTTTTCTTCTGAGAAATCTACGTTAGTCTAATAAAGTTTCCTTTATATGTGATTTGATGATTTTCTCTTACTGTTTTTGGAATTCTCTCTTTGTGTTTGACTTTTATAATATGCCTCAGAGAAGATCTTTTTGGTTGAATCTGTTGGAGGTTTTTGAGCTTCCTGGATCTGGATGTTTATCTCTCTCCCAAGATTTGAGATGTTTTAAACTGATATTTCCATAAATACCTTTTCTATGCCTTTTCCCATCTCTTCTCCTTTTTGAACTTCTATAATGTGAACATCTGTTCACTTTATGGTAACCTTTAAGGACTGCAGGCTTTCTTCATTCTTTAATTTTTTCCCCTTTCTTCTCATATTTTTATAGTTTGCCTGGATTATTTAAAAAGATCTGTCTTGATGTTCAGACATTGTTTTTCCACTTCATCTACTCTGTTGTTAAAAAATTCAATTGCGTTTTTTATTTCATTCATTGAATTTTTCATTTCCAAGATTGTTTTCAATGAAATCTAAGTCATTGTTGAATGTTTCCTTCAGATCATGGTTTTCCTGATTTTGTTGAATTGCCTGTTTGATTCTTTTATATCTCACTGAGTTTCCTTAAGATTATTATTTCTGAATTTGAGAGCTAGCAAGTGAGCACATTTACATTACTTTATTACAGTAATTGCTATAATGGTTCTTTTTATTAGTTATTGTTAATCTCTCACTGTGCCTAATTTATAAATTAAACTTTATCATATGTATGCATGCGTAGGAAAAAACATAGTGTATATAGGGTTCAGTAACATTGTGGTTTCAGGCATCCACTGGGAGTCTTGGAATGTATCTTTGTTGATAAGAGTGGTCTACTGTACTCTTAGTTTATGTTCTGGGAGGTAAACTGCTCAGTTATGACCACATCCAAGTGCATACGCTCTGTTTTGGAACCCTCTAGCACAGATCCATGCACAGAGGTTGGTGCAAAAGTAATTGCGGTTTTTGCTATTTCTTTCAATGGCAAAAACCACAATTACTTTTGCATCAACCTAGAGATGTACTACTTTTCTACTGTTGCATAACTCATTAGGTAGTTTAAGACAACATTGATTCATTGCTTCACAGTTCTGTAAGTCAGAAGTCTGGGTCAGCTTGGCTGGTTTTTCTGTTCCGGATCTTACAAGACTGAAGGTAAGGTGCTGGCTGGGCTCTTATTGGAGACTCTGGAAAGATACACTTCCTAGTTCATTGAGGCTGTTGGCAGAATTTGGTTCCATGTGGTTATGGGACTGAGGTCCCCCATGCCTTGCTGACTATCCTTGTCCTTTGCCTGTGGTCTCCTTCACCTTCAAAACTATCAACTGTGTGTTGAGTCATTGTGTTTGAATCTCTCTGACTTTCTCTTCTGCCACCAGCCGGGGAAAACTCTCTGCTTTTGAATAGGGTTCACATCTCCATATTTTTAGGTAAACTGACTCAAGACTTTAATTTCATCTGCAAAATACCCCTAAATTACTGTTTGAATAATCATGGTATAGGAATCTTGGATGGGGCCATCTTCAGAATTCTGACTACCACAGTGGGTGTTGTATAACCTTTTTTTTTTTTTTTTTTTTTGGTGTTGAATCAAGGAGAGAATTGGAAAAAAGATATTAAAAAGTCTGAAATTAATTGAGTTTTACACTGTTAAATTCAGGATTCTTTCTATATAATATCACTGTTATGCTGTTATACCACCCATTGTTGTAAAGAATCTCACAAGCTAACAGAGAAAAGGAAAACAAAACAGTAATTATGCTGATGTTGTTGCCTTTTTTATTTTGGAAGGAAGGAAAATTTGCTAATCTGAGCCAAGTTTTTCCCCTCAATGGCTGGCGCTGCTCGGTAACATTACAAGTGTTATTCATATATTATGTTTATTTCTTTTGGGGGCCTGGGCAACAAAGTTACTTACTTTTTTAAAAAAGAAAAATAGACTTAAACATGTGGAAAAGTTTAAAAGAAGAAGCTTAGTATGACTGATATAAAGTAATTGTAAAAAGTGACCCATCTCATTATGATGTTGTGATTTCTAAGCTATGTTGAGTTTTGTTAGTTGCCCAACACTGTATAATTGTAAGTATAGCTAGAAAAGTGGGTGTCCTTCAGAACTTTGGGACAGTTGTTTGGGATTTTGTAGGCATTCCAGTGTTGAAAGGTTTGCTTCATCATTTTATGGTGTTATCTTTGGGTTGAGAAGCAAAGATCATTTAAAAAGGAAAGTTCAGACGATCCTGCTGGGTTCTGCTGTACTGTGGCTTGTAGCCTACTTGCTGAAAGTACCATTCAGTTCTCAATACTAAGAATCAACTTTAAGTAATTTTTAAACTTAAGAGTAAATTTTTCTTTGATATGTCATCTTTGAGTGAGAAGACCAGGGTGGTATTTTTTCCATATAAAATAAACAACAATAGGGGTCCTGGCTGGCAAAGGATATATATCATTGCCTCAGTTGGTCTGTCTCCAGGAAAGTAAGTTCAAAGCAAAGCATCAAATGGTGTCTGAATGTGGGTCTAACCAACTGGGATTGGCAAGAGGCACCAAATCTGTGGGCTGCCCCTGACAGCCCACATGGGCTCCCTTCTGTGCTGTGAACTCTAAGGTGTGACCAGGGAACTGGGAAAAATCTTGAAAATAACATCAGTGCTGCCTGAACCCACTTAGGCTTGTGGAAGGGGGAAAGGATGTAGTAAAGGAGAAAGAGAAGTTCAGGGATTACCAAGTAACAGATGTGGAGTCAGTGATGATGGGTCTCAAGTCTTAGCTTGAATAAGACTTGGGCAAGCCATTGTGAGACTTTGGGCAAGTTGTCTCATCTCTGTGAGTCTGTTGTCCCCATCTGCAAAGTGGAGATAATATCCTGTCATTTGCAGCAACATGGGTGAACCCAGAGGACATTATATTAAATAAAATAAGCCAGGGACATAGTGAAAAATACTGCATGGTTTCACTCATATGTGCAATCTAAAAAGTTGTTCTCATAGAAGTAGAGAGTAGAATAGTGGTTACCAGAGGATGGGGAGGGTAGAGAGAAAGGAGGAGTGGGGAGAGATTGGTTGATAGGTACAAACTACAGTTAGGAAGAATAAATGTTTGTGTTCTATTGCATAGTAGGATTATTAGAATTAAGAATAATGTATTTTATATTTCAAAATAGCTAGAAGAGAGGTTTTCAAAGTTCTTATCACAAAGAAATTATAAATGTTTGAGGTGATGGATATACTAATTATGTTGATTTGATCATTACCCAGTGTGTGCATATATCAAAACATCACATCTTTATTCCATAAATATGTACAATTATTATGTGTCAATTGTACATTTTAAAAAATTGAAACAAAAAATGGAGATGATACTAATAGCAGTACTGCCTATATCTTTGGATATTTCTATGAAGTGATACATAAAAAGCATGTAGCAGGTTCTCTTGGAGGTGACTGGCAAGATGACCAAATAGGAACAGCTCCGGTCTGCAGCTCCCTGCAGAAGGTGGGTGATTCCTGCATTTCCAACTGAGGTACTCAGCTTATCTCATTGGGACTGGTTAGACAATGGGTGCAGCCCATGGAGGGCAACCCAAAGCAGGGTGGGGTGTCATCTCACCCAGAAAGCCCAAGGGGTTGGGGAACTCCCCCTGCCCCCGCCTCTGCCAGCCAAGGGAAGTCGTGAGGGACTGTGCTGTGAGGAATGGTGCATTCCAGTCCAGGTACTACATTTTTCCCATGGACTTTGCAACCTACCAATCAAGAGATTCCCTCAAGTACCTACACCATCAGGGCCCTGGGTTTCAAGCACAAAAGTGGGCAGCCATTTGGGCAAATACCAAGCTAGCTGCAGGAGGCTTTTTTTTCCATACCCTAGTGGTGCCTGGAATGCCAGCAAAACAGAATCGTTCAGTCCCCTGGAAAGGTGGCTGAAGCCAGGGTGCCAAGTGGTGTAGCTCAGCAGATCCCATCCCCATGGAGCGCAGCAAGCTAAGATCCACTGGCGTGTAATTCTTGCTGCCAGCACAGTAGTCTGAAGTTGACCTGCAATGCTGGAGCTTGGTCAGAGGAGGGGCATCCACCATTACTGAGGCTTGAGCAGGCAGTTTTACCCTCACAGTGTAAACAAAGCTGCAGGGAAGTTCAAACTGAGCGGAGCCCACCACAACTTCGCAAAGCTGCTATAGCCAGACTGCCACTCTAGATTTCTCCTCTTTGGGAAGGAAATCTCTGAAAGAACGGCAGTAGCTCCAGTCAGGGGCTTATAAATCAAACTTTCATCTCCTTGGGACAGAGCACCTGGGGAAAGGGGTAGCTGTGGGTGCAGCTTCAGCAGACTTAAACGTTTCTGCCTGCCAGCTCTGAAGACAGCAGTGGATCTCCCAGTACAGCACTCAAGCTCTGCTAAGGGACAGACTCCCTCCTCAAGTGGGTCCCTGATCCCCATGCCTACTGACTGGGAGACATTTCCCAGCAGGGGTTGACAGACACCTCATGCAGGAGAGCTCTGGCTGGCATCTGGCAGGTGCCTCTCTGGGATGAAGCTTCCAGAGGAAGGAACAGGCAGCAATCTTTGCTGTTCTGCAGCCTCTGCTGGTGATACTTAGGCAAACAGGGTCTGGAGTGGACCTTTAGCGAACTCCAGCAGACCTGCAGCAGAGGGTTCTATTAGAAGGAAAACAAACAAACAGAAAAGAATAACATCAACGTCAACAAAAAGGACATCCATACAAAAACCCCATCCGAATGCCACCAGCATCAAAGACCAAAGGTAGATAAATCCACGAAGATGAGGAAAAACCAGTGTAAAAGGCTGAAAATTCCAAACACCAGAATACCTCTTCTCCTCCAAAAGATCCCTGCCAGCAAGGGAACAAAACTGGATGAAGAATGAGTTTGACAAATTGACAGAAGTAGGCTTCAGGAGGTGGGTAATAACAAACTCCTCCAAGCCAAAGGAGCATGTTCTAACCCAACACAAGGAAGCTAAGAACCTTAAAAAATGGTTAGAGGAATTGGTAACTAGAATAACCAGTTTAGAGAAGAACATAAATGAGCTGATGGAGCTGAAAAACAGCACGAGAACGTTGTGAAGCATACACAAGTATCACTAGCTGAATCGAACAGGCAGAAGAAAGGATATCAGAGATTGAATATCGAATTAATAAAATAAAGCATGAAGACAACATTAGAGAAAAAAGAATGAAAAGGAACAAACAAAACCTCCCAGAAATATGGGGCTATGTGAAAAGACCAAACCTACGTTTGATTAGTGTACCTGAAAGTGACGGGGAGAATGGAGCCAAGTTGGAAAACATTCTTCAGGTTGTTATCCAGAACTTCCCCAACCTAGCAAGATAGGTCAACATTCAAATTCAGAAAATACAGAGAACACCACAAAGACACTCTTTGAGAAGAGCAACCCCAAGACACATAATCGACAGATTCACCAAGGTTAAAATGAAGGAAAAAATGTTAAGGGAAGCCAGAGAAAAAGGTCAGATTACCCACAAAGGGAAGCTCATCAGACTAGCAGCAGATCTCTCTGCAGAAAACCTACAAGTCAGAAGAGAATGGAGGCTAATAGTCAACATACTGAAAGAAAAGAATTTTCAACTCCAAATTTTCGTATATCAAAATATCAAAAGAATATTCAACCTAGTATATACAGCCAAACTAAGCTTGGTAAGTGAAGGATAAATAAAATCTGTTACAGATAAGCAAATGCTGAGAGATTTTATCACCACCAAGCCTGCCTTACAAGAGCTCCTGAAGGAAGCACTAAATATGGAAAGGAAAAACTGTACCAGCCATTGCAAAAACATACCAAATTGTAAAGATCATCGATGCTATGAAGAAACTGCATCAACTAATGGGCAAAACAAACAGCTAGCATCATAGTGACAGGATCAAATTCACACATAACAATATTAACCTTAAATGTAAATGGGCTAAATGCCTCTATTAAAAGACACAGACTGACAAATTGGGCAAGGAGTCAAGGCCCATCGGTGTGCTGTATTCAGGAGACCTATCACATGCAAAGACACACATAGGCTCAAAATAAAGGGATGGAGGAATATTTACCAAGCAAAGGAAAAGCAAAGGAAAGCAGGGGTTGCAATCCTAGTCTCTGATTAAACAGACTTTAAACTAACAAAGATCACAAAAGACAAGGAAGGGCATTACATAATGATAAAGGGATCAATGCAACAAGAAGAGCTAACTATCCTAAATATATATGCACCCAGTACAGGAGCAACCAGAATCATAAAGCAAGTTCTTAGAGACCTACAAAGAGACTTAGACTCCCACACAATACTAGTGGGAGGCTTTAACACCCCACTGTCAATATTAGACAGATCAATGAGACAGAAAATTAACAAGGATATTCAGGACTTGAACTCATCTCTGGACCAAGCAGACTAATAGATATCTATAGAACTCTCCACCCCAAATCAACAGAATGTGCGGTCTTCTCAGCACCACATCAAACTGATTCTAAAATGGACCACCACATAATTGGAAGTAAAACACTTTTCAGCAAATGCAGAAGAATGGAAATCATAACAGTCTCTCAGACCACAGTGCAATCAAATTAGAACTCAGGATTAAGAAACTCACTCAAAACTGCACAACTACATGGGAACTGAACAACCTGCTCCTGAGTGACTACGAGGTAAATAACAAAATTGAGGCACAAATAAATAAGTTATTTGAAACCAGTGAGAACAAAGACCCCACATACCAGAATCTCTGGGACACAGCTAAAGCAGTGTTTAGAGGGAACTTTATAGCACTAAATGCCCACAGGAGAAAGCAGGAAAGATCTAAAATCGACACCCTAACATCACAATTAAAAGAACTAGAGAAGCAAGAGCAAACAAATTTGAAAGCTAGCAGAAGACAAGAAATAACTCAGATCAGAGCAGAACTGAAGATAGAGACATGAAAAACCCTTAAAAAAAATTAGTGAATACAGGAGTTGGTTTTTTTGAAAAGATTAACAAAATAGATAGACCACTAGCCAGATAAATAAAGAAGAAAAGAGAGACAAATCAAATAGACACAATAAAAAATGATAAAGGGGATATCACCACTGATCCCACAGAAATACAAACTACCATCAGAGATTACTATATACATCTCTATGCAAATAAACTAGAAAATCTCAAAGAAATGGATAAATTCCTGGACATGTACGTCCTTCCGAGACTAAACCAGGAAGAAGTCAAATCCTGGAATAGACCAATAACAAGTTCTGAAGTTGAGGCAGTAATTAATAGCCTATCAACAACAACAACAGAAAGCACAGGACCAGATGAATTCACAGCTGAATTTTACCAGAGGTACAAAGAGGAGCTGATACCATTCCTTATGAAACAATTTCAAACAATACAAAAAGAGGGACTCCTCCCTAACTCATTTTATGAGGCCAGCAGCATCCTGATACCAAAACCTGGCAGAGATACAACAAAAAAAGAAAATTTCAGGCCAATGTCCCTGATGAATATCGATGTGAAAATCCTCAATAAAATACTGGCAAACTGAATCTAGCAGCACATCAAAAAGCTTATCCACTATGATCAAGTGGGCTTCATCCCTGGGATGGAAGGCTGGTTCAACATATGTGGATAAGTAAATGTAATCCATTACATAAACAGAACCAATGACAAAAACCATGTTTATTATCTCAATAGTTGCAGAAAAGGCCTTTGATAACATTCAATACCTCTTCATGCTAAAAATTCTCTATAAACTAATTATTGATGGAATGTATCTCAAAATAATAAGAGTTATTTATGATAAACCCACAGCCACGATCATACTGAATGGGCAAAAGCTTGGGACATTTCCTTTGAAAACCAGTGCAAAACAAGGATGCTCTCTCTTACCACTCCTATTCAACATAGTATTGGAAGTTCTGGCCAGGGCAATCAGGCAAAGAAAGAAATAAAGGATATTCAAATAGGAAGAAAGGAAATCAAATTGTCTCTGTTTGCAGATGATATGATTGATTATTTAGAAAACCCCATTGTCTCAGCCCAAAGTCTCCTTAAGCTGATAAGCAACTTCAGCAAAGTCTCAGGATACAAAATCAATGTGCAAAAATCACAAACATTCCTATACACCAATAATAGAGTAACAAAGAGCCAAATCATGAGTGAACTCTCATTCACAATTGCTACAAAGAGAATAAAATACCTAGAAATACAACTTATAAGGAATGTGAAGGACCCCTTCAAGGAGAAGTACAAACCACCACTTGAGGAAGAGAGGACACAAACAAATGGAAAAACATTCCATGCTCATGCATAGAAAGAATCAATATCATGAAAATGGCCATACTGCCCAGAGTAATTTAGATCCATTGCTATCCCCATCAAGCTACCATTGACTTTCTTCAGAGAATTAGAAAAAACTACTTTAAATTTCATATGGTATCAAAAAAGAGCCCATATAGCCAAGACAATCCTAAGCAAAAACAACAAAGCTGGAGGCATCATGCTACCTGACTTCAAACTAACTACAAGGCTACAGTAACCAAAACAGTATGGTACTGATACCAAAACAGATATATAGACAAGTGGAACAGACCAGAGGCCTCGGAAATAACAGCACACATCTACAACCATCCGATCTTTGACAACCCTGACAGAAACAAGCAATGAGGAAAGGATTCCCTATTTAATAAGAAGTGATGTTGGGAAAACTGGCTAGCCATATGCAGAAAACTAAAACCGGACCCCTTCCTTACACTGTATATAAAAACTAACTCAAGATGGATTAAAGACTTATTTATTTATTTATTTATTTTTATTTATTTATTTATTTTTTGAGACAAGAGTCTCACTCTGTCACCAGGCGCCAGGCTGGAGTACAGTGGCGCAACCTCGGCTCACTGCAACCTCCGCCTCCCGGGTTCAAGCAATTCTCCTGCCTCAGCCTCCCAAGTAGCTAGGACCACAGGCGCGCGCCACCATGCCCAGCTAATTTTTTTTGTATTTTTAGTAGAGACGGGGTTTCACCATGTTGGCCAGGATGGTCTCGATCTCGTGACCTCGTGATCCACCCACCTCGGCCTCCCAAAGTGCTGGGATTACAGGCGTGAGCCACCGGGCGGCAAGACTTAAAAGTAAGACCTAAAACCCTAAAAACCCTAGAAGAAAACCTAGGCAAAACCATTCAGGACATAGGCATGGGCAAAGACTTCATGACCAAAACACCAAAAGCAATGGCAACAAAAGCCAAACTTGACAAATGGGATCTAAATAAACTAAAGAGCTTCTGCACAGCAAAATAAACTGTCATCAGAGTGAACAGGCAACCTACAGAACGGGAGAAAATCTTTGCAATCTATCCATCTGACAAAGGGCTAACATCCAGAATCTACAAGGAACTTAAACAAATTTACAAGAAAAAAACAACCCCATCAGAAAGTGAGTGAAGGATATGTACAGACACTTACCAAAAGAAGACATTTATGCAACCAACAAATAGAAGAAAAAAAGCTCATCATCACTGAGCAAATCAAAACCACAATGAGATAACATCTCACGCCAGTTAGAATGGTGATTATTAAAAAGTCAGGAAACAACAGATGCTGATGAGGCTGTGGAGACATAGGAACACTTTTACACCATTGGTGGGAGTGTAAATTAGTTCAACTATTGTGGAAGACAGTGTGGTGATTCCTCAATCTGGAACCAGAAATACCATTTGACCCAGCAATCCCATTACTGGGTATATTCCCCAAGGATTATAAATCATTCTACTATAAAGACACCTCCACCTGTATGTTTATTGCAGCACTATTCACAATAGCAAAGACTTGGAGCCAATCCAAATGCCCATCAGTGATAGACTGGATAATGAAAATGTGGCACATATATGCCATGGAATACTATTACAGCCATAAAAAGAATGAGTTCATGTCCTTTGCAGGGACATGGATGAAGCTGGAAACCATCATTCTCAACAAACTAACACAGGAACAGAAAAGCAAACACCACATGTTCTCACTCATAAGTGGGAGTTGAACAATGAGAACACATGGACACAGGGAGGGGTACATCACGCTGGGATCTGTTAGGGGATGGGGGTCTAGGGGAGAGATAGCATTAGGAGAAATACCTAATGTAGATGACAGGGTGATGGGTGCAGCAAACCACCATGGCACGTGTATACCTATGTAACAAACCTGCATGTTCTGCACATGTATCCCAGAACTAAAAGTTTAATAATAATTTTAAAAAGCATGTATCAGAGCACCTGGCATACAAGTACTTAGCAAATGTTGGCTATAATTGAAGAAGGAGCTTCATTAAAAAGGAAGAAGGAAAGGTTGAGAGAAAGAAATAAGAGAGAGAAGGGGAAGAGGAAAAAGGAGACTATCAGGAGCAAACAGAAGAAGGAGACTGGTCTAGGTCACCAGGATTCAATGCACTTAGAAAAATAATTCAAGTTTGAATTGAACTTTTTCATTGTTCAGGTGAGGTCGAATTCCAGGATATATACTCTCTGTTGCATACATCCCTCTGAGATGCTGAGTTTTAATTTCCTTTGGTTGAAGTTTTGAGATACTGGGCTAAAGTAGCTTCCAGAATGCCTCTGTAATCCAGTGGTGATATTAATGAGGCCTAGGAAATCATTTTATAGCCACTAGTCTTTTTATTTGTAAATTTCTTCTACACTGAAGGTGTTAGCATCGGACTTTTCACCCCGATTAAGCACATACTCTCAGGAGAACTGAAATCTAAGTAAGAGAGTACCTTGCACCATGGGGCAACTTAAGGATGAATGAAGCAATTTGGGGGAGAGAAATTGCCCTGGTGGAGCCTGAGGCCTGAGACCAAAGGCTGAGAATGTGCTGCTGTCTCACCACCAAGCTTTGCTGGTGAATCCTCTACCACTATAGCTGTCCCTTTTGTGAGCTGCAAAAGAAAGAATATTCTCTGTGTGCAACGAAGAGTCCTAATTTAATCTGGGGCAGAAAATCTAGCTTTGCCAGTGATCTGCTTGTTGGAGAATAAAATAATTGAATTACCTCCCTTGGCAAAATTGTAAATGGCATGGAAAGTTCTCAGTTGCAGCAAGGGGAAAAACAATAATAAGGGACTGTTTTGCTTTGTTTTGTTTTAAGTTTTTGGTACTGCATTCCATTCATTTAGAACAAATAAATCTTTTAAGAAAGTCAACATACTTGGGAGGTCTCATCAGTTTCTTTGGGCTCTTCTTGGGATCATGGGAGAGCTGCTGAAGTTCCCATCCTCCAAGATCAACTATTAGTCTCTACCTTTAACTGTCTACAATTCAACCTTGCTTTAAGAGTCAAACCAAAGTTTTTAGTTAGGGCTTTTTAGTTTACAATTAAACTCTTTGCCAAGTTATGCTTTCCTCTCCCAGCTTTATTGAGGCATGATTGACAAATAAAAATTATATATATTTAAGGTATATAAAGTGATGTTTTGATATACATATACATTACAAATAACATATCCATCTTCTCACATGGTTACCATTTGTGTGTGTGTGTGTGTCTGTGTGTGTGTGTGTGAGAGAGAGAGAGAGAGAGAGAGAGAGTGAGGAGAACACTGAAGATCTACTCTCAACAAATTTCAAGCATTCAGTGCATTATTATTAACCATTATTGCCATGCTGTACATTAGGTCTGCAGAACTTATTCATCATATAACTGGAAGTGTGTATCCTTTGACCAACATCTCCCCCTTTGCTCCACTCACAGCCCCTGGCAACCATCATTCCGTGTTACTGTAAGTTTTTTTTTTTTTTTTTTTTTTTTAAGATTTCACATATAAGTGAGATCATGAAGTATTTGTTTTTCTGTACCTGGCTTATTATACTTGGCATAATGTCCTCCTAGTTCATCCATGCTATCTCAAATGGTAGCATTTCCTTCTTTTTAAAGGTTAAATAATATTCATATATATATATGAATTCATATATATGAATATTGTATTAATTATATATTACATAATATTCCTGTGTGCATATGTGTGTGTATGTATATATATATACACACACACATGCACACATATATATATACACATACATATATATACACACACACACATTTCACATATATCACATTTTCTTTATTTTCTTTATCTATTCACCTGCCATTGGACACTTAGGTTATTTTCATATCTTGGCTACTATGAATAATGCTGCAGTGATCATGAGTGTGCAGCTATCTCTCTGAAACAGTGGTTTATTCCCATTTGATATACGCCCAGAAATGGGACTGCTGGATCATATGGTAGTTCTAGTTCTATTTTTTTTGAGGAACCACCAACACTATTTTCCATGATGGCTGTACTAATTTACATTCCCACCAGCAGTATACAAGGATTCCTTTTCTCCCCATCTTAGCCAACACTTGTTACCTTCTGACTTTTTGATAATAGCCATTCTAATGAGTGTGAAATGGTATCTCATTGTGATTTTGATTTGCATTCCCCTGGTGATTGGTGATGGTGAGCACTTTTCCATATACCTGTTGTCCATTTGTATGTCTTCTTTGGACAAATGTCTGTTCAGGTCATTTGCCCATTTTTTAACTAGGTTATTTGCTTTCTTGCTATTGAGTTGATAAGAGTTTCTTATGTATCTTGAGTTTTAACCCCTTATTGAATATATGGTTTATAAATAATTTTGTATGGATTTGAAGACAGTTTCACAAATTTCTAAGATAATAATAACTGTTTTCTGTTAAATATCCAAGTGGCTAGTGTGATAGACCATGGACACCTGTTTCATATCTGGTTGTAAAGAAGCAGTAGATACCATGGTAGTTTCATGGCTGGATACCCTCACTAGTGGGTAGAGGGAGGAGGCTTGGGCTTTTTAGGGAAGGTCAGCAGAGACCAGCCTAAGGCATGATTCATGCTAGTCACTATGGAGATATTCACTGACCAGTAAATACTATCAAGATAAGTTGGGCTTGTAGGAATGATACCAATAGCTAATTCTCATGGGGTATTAGCACATATGTAAAATGACGAGTTGGGTATCTGGCATACAGTACCTATAACCTAAGAGGAAAGAACTATCATTATTTTTTTTCAGATGGGGAAAATGAAGCATATAGTGAATTAGCAGCTTGGCCAAGGTCATTGTGGGAAAACTAAGTAAGTGGCCAACCAGTGATTGGAAGCCATGCAGTGTGAATCTAGGGCCTGCCTGTTTATCCACCTGCAAGAAGGAGAAATGCCAAGCAAAGGGGGAAAAGCCTTCCAGTATAACTTCCCTTTGTTGGGTGTATCCACGTTGTTGATACTACTCACCGATTAGTCAGTGGGGTGGCTCAGTTATCAGATGTGCTGTTGTGGTATGGGAGTGCTTGTGTTCAGATAACACTTATTTTACTTAATAATGCTTTACTAATAATTACTTAGTTATTACTTATTGTTGTTAATCTGTTATATTGCCCAATTTATAAATTGAACTTCATCATTGGTATTTATGTATTAAAAAAACCCATAATATATATATAGGTCATATGGTTTGGCTACATCCCCACCCAAATCTCACCTTGAATTGTAGTTCCTATAATCCCCATGTGTTGTGGGAGGGACCTAGTGGGAGGTAATTGAACCATGGGGCGGTTACCTCCATGCAGTTCTCGTGATAGTGAATTTTCATGAGATCTGATGGTTTTATAAGAGGCTTTTCCCCCTTTGCTTGGCATTTCTCCTTCCTGCAGCCATGTGAAGAAGAATATGTTTGCTTCCACTTCCACCATGATTGTAAGTTTCCTGAGGCCTCCCACTTCCACCATGATTGTAAGTTTCCTGAGGCCTCCCCAGCCAAGCTGAACTGCGAGTCAATTAAACCTCTTTCCTTTATAAATCACCCAATCTCGGGTATGTCTTTATTGGCAGCATGAGGATGGACTAATACAGTAGGGTTCATTACTATCCATGATTGCAGGCATTCACTGGGAGTCTTGGAACATATCCTCTGATGATAAGGGAAGACCACTTTACAGCAAAAATTGATCATAGCAGAAGAAATACTGAAGTTTGGGAAACCCTAATGATAGGGCTTTCTGGAAGCTGCTTTCTGTTTGTGTTGCCAGCCTTAACTCTTCCATGTTTCCCTTATCTTAAATTGCTTCTGAAAATGTCGAAGTCCTGAGCTTGGCAGTGGCTCCTACCTTTTCTCCCTTCTTTCTCAGAGACATCAGAACCAGATAGGAGAGAAGGCTAAATATTAGTCTGGCTGTTGTACAGCCATAGAACTGTCATGACAGACACAATTTTGCCATACAGTTTCATGGAAAGAAGTTATTTAAGCAGTCATCAAATATGTGGCCAAACACTTGAAAGCAAATGATTGAATGATATATTTAAAGATCTTACAGTAATGCATGCTCAGTGGGCAGCTGTTAGTCAAATTTTTACAGTTATTCATATAATCAAAATCATACCATCTTTTGAATATGGGAAATCCAGCTCTACTTAGCAGCCTGTCTTATCCTTTTGGAATTGATTCAATAAAATCCAAGAGAATTTCTTTTCCTCTCAGTCTTTAGCCAAAATATGGAAATTACTTATCTTGCAGTTGCAGGAAACTGCTCATCCCCAATCTCCATGTACTTGTACAGGCTCACACAAGTTTGAGTCTGTAGTAGGACTTAAACCTCTCCTGTCCGAGCACTTTGGAAGTCTGAGGCAGGAGGATCCCTTGAGACCAGAAATTTGAAACCAGCCTGGGTAACATAGTGAGATCCTGTCTCTCCAAAAAAAAGGAAAGAAAACTTCCTCCTGAATGCTAAAGGTATACTACAGGTGTTCCTCCTTAAATAATTGCACTGAAATCATAGACCCTCAGGATGTATTTCTTTGATTTTTCATCATGCCTTTTCCTGGGGGTTTGGAGGGAACATGCCTTTGCTGAGATGGTTGCTTGGTACAGAGCCATATGGATCTGCAGCCCTTCACCCTACACCCTGCAATCACAAATTTCTCTACTTCTTAGATCACTTCATTGTGTTTTCTCATCATATTTTACTGCCTTGGCTCATCACCAATGTGATTTTCAGTTCCCACGTAGTAGTAAATACATGTTTCAGTTACTGAAATGAGGGTCTTATAAGAAGAAAAATCATAAAAGCAGGGATCACAAACAAGTTAAAAAATGTAAAATATGCATGAAATTTTAAATCTGAAAACATGGCCCTTTCCGTAATTTAATGATTGTGGCTGGCCAAATTGGGCTGCCTCCTGATTTCTAGAGGTATTTCCATTTCATTTATATTTGGGGGCTCTTTTGGTGGAAAACATGAACTTGTATTCCCATTTTACTGCTGTGCTGGATGGTGGTAAATGCCTGAAAAGCCTGAGAACAGACTGCAGAATATGAAATGTATGAAAGCTGGGAGGGAACCCCTAGGGTCATCTGATGGAAACTCCTTTGTGACAGATGGGGAAACAGAGGTCTAGAAAGTTGAAGATTCATCTAGAAGAAAAACAATCCATAGAAGAATGTCCAAGTGTTCTCACTCGTAGGCCTGAGGTCATTCCTCTCTGTGATGACCACAGGAGTCCCTGAGTCCTAGGACACTTTCTGAATCTGTATGTCTTTGTCTCTATTGGGGAGAACCAGCAAGGTCAGGAGATGCCTGCTTCCTGAGGGCCCTGAAATCCATGGAGATGGACTGACTGCATTTCTGATAGTGCTTCTAGGAAAGGGAATGTAGAGGTCAAACATGAAAGAGTGGCCTCTGGCTAGGCTGCCTCTAGGTAATGAAACAGGAAGGACAGTTGATGAGAAGCCACACATGTATTTTGTCTTCCAAAGCTTTGGGACACTCACCAGCTTCTCTCAAAACTTCACTCCCCTCTGATGTTTCATTTGCACAACCAAAGTGGAGTTGTGTTTCCAATGTGTTCCTAGGATGCCTTCAGGATTTCTTGGAAACCTCAAGCAGATGGTTAAGTTGTGTGATCTGCATTTCCAGCCTCTGGAAAACCTGTGGCTAATATTCCACAATGGCCCTGGAATTTGGGGTGGCTTCTCAGTGACCTGGCTTCTGTGGCTTCTCTGGGAAAGATCAAAAACTTCAAAACAGTTGGAGCATGTGAAATGAATGGTAACTGTGCTCAGTTCTTCCACAGCTATTTGTTCTTGCAAGCCTAGCCTTTACATCTTTTTCCAAAAAGTGTACACGGCCTTCATTCTCCAGAGTGGTTGAAAAGCTAATAGACATTCTCATTTTATTCTACCCCTGACTGCCGGCAACTCTATCGCTAGATGAGTTTGTCTGAATTCCATTTGCTTAGGCCTTATGAAGTGAATAAATTTGAATTAATGTGGAGCTGTCGGAGGAGGGGGAGAATATTCTTTGAGAGGTTAAGCAATGTCTGTGTTAGTTTATATAAATGAATCTTTATGGGTGCAAATGTACTTACACCACCTTACCATATTTGCTCTATTAGTTTATAGAAAAATTTCATTAAGTGATGTGAAAATATACATATGAGGATTTATAAAATGACTTTTTCCTTTTGAACAGCCAGATATTTATGTTCCTTTGGGTTTCATTGGCACACAAATATATTTTCCTGCTTTAAAGGTAACACTTGGAAGAAATATGCATCAATAAATATGTATGTAACAACTCAAATTCCTAACAAACTACATTTGCTGTATTTGGTAACTCTCTAACAGTGTTTCTTCCCATAATAATTAGAGCAGAATTGAGATGTCATAACTAAAACTGATACTGCAGACTTAGTTGTTGCTTGGGAGTGGAGGCGGGGCAGTGAGAGCGTTTGGCTTTTCTGTAAGTTGAAATTTTTGTTATTGTATTTTTATCTGTAAATGATTGGGAATGGAACTGTGGTGAGTAAACTCATGAATGTTAATATGGCTATAGCTTCTGCTTCCATAACACTTAGTTATTCTATCTTTTATTATACTCTTATAGACTTTGATGGTTCAACAATTGGAGCTTTTAAACTAATGGAAGGCTTTCAACCAAGTAGAATGCCTTCATTACTATCAAGCATGGAGATCTGAATGTGAATTGAGGTGGTTTAAACCAATTTAAGAAAACATTTTTATAAAAGACTAATACCCATAATTTATGTTTATTTTCAGTTTTATTTGATTTGAATAAATTAGGGCAGGGATTTACATTATTTGTCTTCTTTTCACGTGCCTCACCCAGTGCCCAACTGCATTAGTCACGGTAGCTCTGATAACAAACAAACCAGAAACCTCAGGGGATTCACACATAGAAATTTATTTCTCGCTCATGTAAATGCCACTGAGTCTGGGAGCTCTCCAGGCAGTTGCCTTCCAACAAGTGACTTAGGGACCTAGGCACCCTCTATTCTGTAGTCATATCATTTGGAAAATGCAGCTTCTGGAATTACTAGAAGCGGAAGAGAGAATGTGGGAAACTCAAAGCCCCCTCTCATGTACTTTAGATAGGAAGTGACACACATCACTTCTGCTCACAACCCATTGGCTAAACCAGTCACACGCCCAACTCCAATTGCAAGGGATGCTGTAATTGGAGCATCCATTCCCACCACCTTAACGTGTCACAGGGGCCTAGCAAATGCTAATTGAGAGAATGGATGAGTGAATGAACGAATGAGTCATGAATCTTTTTAAATGGCTTGGCGTTGAGAGCGTGCTATTGGTATTTTAAATTGATAGAAAAAGAATTGGAAATTGCTGGAGGAATGTTAACCTTGAGGGCTTTTGTGTAAGTTTGCACTTTTTGTGTATATTTGCTGCAAGAGCTTGTTGCACAAGTCTAAAGGCCACACAGTGATTTTGGTTTCTGAGGTCCTGACACACAGAGCCTAAAAAAATGTTGTTTTTATCCTAAAGACTTCTCAAGCAAACAACATCTTGCAGTTGATTAGGTGGAAGTGTTTCTTAGCCTTCACAGGGTGCATGGTGGGGAATGGACCTTGTTAAGGTTACGTAGAAGGTTAACCTCCATTGACAAGATGAAATTGAAGTTGTTTTTTCTTGCCACAGAGCAGTTCCCTGATCTGTATTGTCAGCACGGAAGAGTTTATCCATTTTCTCCAGAGCATTATCTCAAATGAAGTGTCAAGGCACTAAATGGATTTACCTTCTTGTCTTATTTTTTATTTCGATGTTTAATTTTTTATCCTACTTATTTATTGTCATATGAAGTTAAAACAACAGCCACAGAAATAAATAGAGAAGTCTGAGAGAGAAAAATATCACAGTCTCACCATCTTTCACCTTATTTTTTAGTGGTTGTTGCAAAACCCGTAAGGAACATCATTGCATTGTAATTTCTAATTTTTGTTTCCTTGACTTATGACATCTCATTTCTGTAACTTATTATAATTCAGATAATAGGTCACCTCACTCAAACATATTCAGATTACCTACTAAATGCAAGACAATGTATGATATAGGTATATTGTAATAAATGACTGCTTTTCTATATGGTATTGTTAAGTTGCAGTTCTGGAAAGTAGCCCAGAGCAACCCACCTGGAGTGAGCGCTGAGATTGTTCACATCAGGTTTCAAGCATAGAATCTGTCACCTCCTAGCTGTAGGATCTTCAGATGGTTACTTAATCATGTTGTGCTGCAGTTTCCTTGTGGGGTGAGATGGGTAGGAAGGTTTAAGACCTTGAGAGATCTTAAGCAATGAAACACTACAGGGCTCTTAGCATATCACCCTTAATGTAACTTTAAATAACGTGGCCGTTTAAAAAATGACACAGGAACTACGTATGTTGAAAATAACATTTTTTTTTTTCAGATTTTGGAAAACTCTAAATATATCTAGAAAAACTTTTCTTTCTGTTCCATTCTCCTTCCTATCCTCCATGACCCACTCCCCACAAACTGTATCAGGTATGGCCTGTTGGAAATCCAGCACTGCACATTAGACACGCCAGTGGTAACGTTACTTGTTATCACTTTTTTTTCCTTTTAATCAGAGAAGCAGCTCTGTGTTTATGATGCTAGGTAGTGATGGAAAAGACATTAGGAAAATTTGTTACCTTGGTAACTGGGGATGGACATCATGACCTTTTGTGATGTGTATGCTGTGGCCTTGGTAGTCTCTTCCCCTAATTAACATCCTGTGAGAAATGTGAGAGTAAATTATCGGAGCAACTGGACCACTGCAATATTAAATGTGAGAACATTCTAAATGGCAATAATCATCATGATAATGAGGCCACATATTCTGCGTCTATCTTTTAATTGCTTCTTAACTCTTCTAAGTGGAAAAGGCAAAGTTATGATGATGTGGAAACTAGGAAGTGATTTATTTCTTACTTTAATCGGACTTTGTGCAGAAACCCTTTTTAGTCTGTTGTGAATTATGAGAGTTTCTCTGAAGAACCACCTAGGTAGATAATTTTAAATACAGTTTACTACTACTAATAGGCAGCACCAAAAAGATAGATTCGCCTTAGAGGCAGGGGTTATCATCATGCGTAGAGCATTATGCTCTAAAACCCAAGTACCCTGGTTGAGCCCTGTTCTTTCATGTTTTGCCACTCAGTTTTGGATTCAAATTCATAGGATAATTTTTTTTTGAGACGGAGTCTCGCTCTTGTTACCCAGGCTGGAGTGCCATGGCGCGATCTCGGCTCACCACAACCTCCACCTCCTGGGTTCAAGCAATTCCATAGGAGAATTTTTTAACTTGAACCGAGGAAGTCTAGTTATTGGACACTAAAGGAGCTCACCATAGGATAGTCAGTCTTGTAAGCTGGCTTTCTGGTTTAGACCTGCAAGCCACATGTTCAGATTCAACTTATGGTTCTTGAGTGTGAGCCATCTAGCAATCAATGTTATTTACACTGATTTTATATATGGTATGTTAGCTCAGAAAGTCCTTATGAAAAACCTCTATAGCACAGTATATAGACCCTTTTTTTTTTTTAGATGAAGTCTCGTTCTGTCACCGAGGCTAGAGTGCAGTGGCACAATCTCAGCTCACTGCAACTTCCACCTCTTGGGTTCAAGCGATTATCCTGCCTCAGCCTCCTGAGTAGCTGGGACCACAGATGTGCACCATCACACTCAGGCAATTTTTGTATTTTTAGTAGAGATGGGGTTTTACCATGTTGGCCAGGCTGGTCTCAAACTCCTAACCTCAATCAATCCACCTGCCTCCCAAAGTGCTGGGATTACAGGTGTGAGCGCCTGGCCAATAGACACTTTTAAAAATCTCTGCCAAACTAATGACCCCCCACAACAGACCTTTCGTTCATGAGGATGGACCCCAATAACTATATATAACATGATTCCACTGCTTCCTGTCCTGTCCCTGACCCCTGCATTCCTTTCCTAAGATTTGGGAATTGCATTAAAATTTTCAGTCTATTCTGGGCTTGTCTGGAACAGAAAGATGTAGACAGGGAGCAGCTGTGAGTGAGTAGTTCTCTTTTGTTGTATAAACAATTGGGCTAAGAAAGCCAGTCTGCAAAGAGGAGACTGGTGCAAACACCTGAAGAGAAGCAGAAAAGAGAGGTGAGAGAACTTTGCCCAGGAGTTGATGGCTTTTTTGATTCTGGTTCCAGGCTCTTCCTGACAGCTGGTTGCATTTAGTCCTTTCAATTCCATCAAGCACTTCCATATCTTAGGATAAATTTCATCACTTCTAAAGAAATGTCTTAATTAAAATGAGTAGAGGTTGTTGATGCTCTTTCTCATGGCAGGAAAACTGAGATTCAAGGAAGCCACCCTAATTGCAAGTGTTGACTGCAGTGTTGCTGAACCCTTTGTCAGGACTCCGGCAACCCAAGTCAAATTAGAATAAAAAACAAAAAGGGAATTTATTGACTCACTTATCTAGGCGTTCCAAGATGTGACTGCCTTTCAGCATGACTTGTCAAGAATTTGGCCAGAATCATTTGATCAAACTTCACTCTTCCTTGCCAGCTCAAGACTCTGTTTCTATTAGGCTCTGTTCTCAGAAGAATGATCTCTGTGTGGGGCAAGATGGCCACTGGCAGCCCAAAGCAGCAGCACTACATCTTGTGACCCTTGACATAGGGTGCAGGGGCCTCAGTCTCCCAGCATCCCCAGCATTTCCTGGAAAAGGACTCTAATGGCTAATGGGCTAGCCTGGGTCATGTGCTCTTGAGTGGAGTGTGGCTGACAGGGCCCCCTTGATTGATAGCCCTCCTGTAGTAGAGAATGGGGGTTCTGGTTCTGAAACAAGGGAGAAAAGATACTGAGCAGGCCAAAGTAACCTTATTCACAGCATCGGCTTATTTTTCTACCTGAGTAGAGAGAGAAATGCTGCTTAGATGGGTGACACGCTCCCATATGTTGTTTTTCTCCTTAGGTGTTAGTCATCTCCTTTTCCTCCTACTCTAGAGAATAAGTCTTGATACAGATGATTGGGGATGAACTCATTATTCAGATAACCTTATACCCACTATGACTAGCAAAGACAGTCCTGCACTTTGAAATGTCAACGCTGGAGCCAGGAGTTTGAGACTAGCCTGGGCCACATAGTGAGACTCCATCTATACAAAAAATGAAGAAAATTAGCTGGGAATGGTGGCATGCACCTGTAGTCCCAGCTACTTTGGAGACTGAGTTGGGACGATTGCTTGAGCCCGGGAGGTTGAGGCTGCAGTGGACTGAGATTATGCCACTGCACTCCTGTCTGGGTGACAGAGCGAGACTCTGTATCAAAGGGAAAAAAATACAGTCCTTCACACGTGTAAGTACTTCTGTCATTACTAGCAACAAGCATGACACATCTTCCTATTGCTTGGGGACAAGTCCTGGAGTGGAGACCTCTGCTCTGGGATCCATATTATGAGGATATTTGTGTCAACTCAGTGTTTGACATAAGCCTACTTATTCAAATCACATTTGAGGGTCTCCCAACAGCTAGGTCCTGGGGTTCCAACTATGAACAAGACAAAAAAATCTCTCTTCATAGGGAGCTCAAGTTTCTAATGGAGTTGGACAGAAAGTGTAGGAACAATTTTAAACACTTTAGATATTGAATGCAATAAAGGAAAAGAATAGGGTGGTGGCCTGTTGTTCAATATGGTAGCCACAAGCTATGGGTGGCTATTTAAAGGTAAAGTGAAATTAATTAAAATGAAATAAAAGTAAAAAATCAGTTCTTCAGTCACATTGGTGACCTTTCACATGTTAGTGACCACACGTGGCTAGTGGCTGTTATATCAGACAGTGCAGGTACAGAACATGCCCACTGTCATTCAAAGTGCTGTTGGATGGGGCTGGGGTTGGCAGTGACTGGAAAGATACATGAGGGTATGTTTAGGAAAGGTCTTCTTGTGGAGCCAGCATTTGTGCTAAGACCTGAAGCCACCCATACAAAGGTCTCAGGGGAATAGACTTCTAGGCTGGATGAACAGTAAATGCAAAGACTCTGAAATGGTAATGAGCTTTGTCTATCTGAAGATCCAAAGATGGCCTGTGCATCTGATTGCGTTGGAGAGGCAGGAAAGAGCTAGATCAAGCATGACCTTGGCTTATTTCATACCGATGGGATGAGTTTTTTAAGCAAGGTAGTTTTATTTCATTCTAAAAGGATCATTCTGGCTGCTGTGGGGTAGAAGGAGCACATAGGAGGCCTTCAGAAGCCATCTGATGAATGAAAGAACTGATGAAAGGCCCACCCAGGCTGGGGTATCCATTAGTTTGATGTCTTCTTATGAGGGCTTTTTGGGTCACGAGGGAACCCTCAGTGGGGTTCCTAGCTCCCTTGTGAAATCCCCCATCATGGCATTAGACTGAACAGCAGCCTGACTGGCCTTACAAGAGCCCAGGGCCTTGGACTCTACACAGTTCCCCCAACAGTCTGTCCTGACTCTCTAGGTCATAGCTTGGCTCACTATTGGCTGCCCTTAGCCCCTCTGAGCTCCTGCCATGTCTTCAGGCCACTGTAGGACACTGCTGAGGTGGGACACTCCCTTCTGTCTTTCTTCACATTCCATTAACAGTCTCTACTGAGTACCCATTCTATACCATGTATTGTATTAGATACTGAGATTACAGTGGCACAGGAAGAAACAGCTATGGTTCCTGCAAACATGTTTGTTATAATACTTATCCCAGAGGTCATCACACACTTATCTAAGTGATTAGTATTATATCCCAGATATAACACAGAGGATTAGTATTTTATAATACAGAGTATTAGTATTATATCTGGGATATAATACTTATCCCAGAGGTCATCGTGCACTTATCTGAGTGATTACTCTGTTGATAGGGATAATACTAATACTCTGGGATAAGTATAATATGGAACAGGCTCATGAGGCTCCAAGATCTCCCCAGTCAAGGAGTTCAGAGGCAGCTGCCCTGGGCACATAATAACTGAGCTGAATCCAAGGAGGAACCAGGATTGTGTGAGCAGAAGGTGGAGCAGGTGTCCTGGGCAAGGAGACCAGCATGGACAGAGACCATACGCATAGAGAATCATGGAACAATGGAGCTGCCAACAGAGACCAGGGAGGCTGAGTGGAGGGGGCAGAGGGGAAGTCGTGCTGGTGTGGCTGGCCAGGAGGGCAGAGGCCAGAGTGGGCAGGGCCTCATTGGCCGTGTTAAGGATCTTGTCTTGTGTCCTAAGAGCAGTGAAAAGTCCCTGAAAGACTGCGTGCAGGGAGATGGCCCACTCAGGTTGGTATTTCTGGAAGTTCACTCTGCCATAAGGAGATGCAACTGAGGGGCCTAAAGTGGGTGCTGAGGGATCAGATGTGGGAGACAGCTGTGTCTTCACCCTGCCTTTCAGCATTTTCCTCTGTCTTCTGCCTGTCAGTCAGCTCTACTGCAATTGTGACTGCCGCCATTTGTTGGAACCGTGGTAGGTAGAACCACATGAACTTGCTACGTCTTAACTCATAAGAGGGTAGTTTTATACAGTTCAATCTAATATTGTGTCTCAGGCACTGAACTGAGTGCTTTTGACTCTTTCTCCATTTATTCCTCTAGAAAACTTGACCATAATGTGGGTGGTTGTAAACCCATTTTATGGATGCAGGAGCTGAGAGGCTATAGATAAGGAGCAGAGCTGCGTTGGAACCCAGGGTGTTGGAGTTAAACACTTCATTCCATGGTTTTTAGAATGAAATGCCCATGGGCAAGTGAGGCCTGCAGAAAGCTGCAGTGGAAGGCCTTCGTAAGTGGCTGGTTAAGTAGGCCATTAATACTTGTATTTGAGTTTTCTCAGGCTGGAGATTCCAGATGGCTAGGAGAGGGATATTCATTATCTACTTTTTTTAAAAGGAACTATGACATTTGGGGAATTATAAATGAGTTAATGAAATGTTAATACTTAGAAATATTCTGGAACAGATCATTTAAAAAATCAATTTTCATATATGAGGAGAAAATGAGATTATTGAGTAGTAACCAGACAGCACTAAACCTTTGGAGGGGGCATGGCTGAGTAGCAACGTATGTCATTTCCCCGGAGGATACACATGCCCTGGGAGCTGCATGTTTGCTTGGCTTGTGTAGAACTAGTATTCCTACTAATTTTTATTTTTTAATCTAAGTTGTAAAAAGCTGGCCATCATCCCAGAGCTGGGAAGAAGAAAAAAATAAGGAAAAAAGAAGAAAACCAAAACACATTAGGAACGTGCTGCAGGCACTGTGCGGTGACTTTTGTACATTGTATCCTGTTTGACCCTCAGAAAGACCTGAAGATCTGGGTGGCACTAATCGCACTTCACAGAAAGAGAAACAGTCTGAGACTCGGAAGTAAGCACAGTTCCATCTCTGTGCAGTAGGCTCCCACACCCTGGCTCTCCTGGCCACGTCAGGCAGGTTCCTGCTTCATGAATGGAATGCAGGGTTGAATCCAGGCAGAGGAAGGTGCCAACAGAATCAGGGGCCCATCTAGTTCTTCCCCTGGCTTGATCTAACTTGCCAGGGAGAGAGTGGGAAGGCTCTTCCAAGCTGGAGGTAAAACACAAAAATGTTTCCTTAAGTGGTACAGACAAGGACAGCCATGTCTGTTCGCTCATCCCCCTGCCTTTGACTGAGGACCTCCGGGCACTGTGCCTGGTGCCAGGACTGTGGAGGTGAGCAGGCACCTTCACAGATGCTGGGAAGGACAGATGCTCCAGGAATCCAGGGATGCATAGGTGGCTTCCTGTCCTTAGGGGCCTCACCAGTGGAGTGAATACCATGAAGGGCCAAAGAACCCACCAATTTCCCCTGTGGGGAGAAGAGTTCGGAGGAAGCAGGGTTGCTGGGAAGGGGTAAGGCTTCAGGGAGAGTGGGAGACCCCTGAGTCCTGCAGCTAGATGGAGCGCATCACCATGGATTCCTGGTACTGAGTTCTTACTTCTCTTCCCTGTGCTAGATGCTGTGATAGGAGCTGGGCATACACCTGTGAAGGAGTTCACAGTTACTCCACTTTACAGATGAGGAGACTGAGGCACATATAAGGAATTTATACAGATCTCAGTATCCTGTCTATATTCCATATTCTCTCTCTCCTGTTGGTTCTGTTTCTTTGGAGAACCTTGACTAATAGTCACTTACTGAGTGGGCACTGGCTTTGCCGCTGACCATGAGTTCTAGATCTCCCCACCAGGCTGGATTTTAGGAGTAGGACTTTTTCTTAGGTTCAGTGGTGCATCCATGTGAGGGAAGCTCAGCTGTGCCTCTTAGGGATTTTGCAGCCAGTTGGCTCCACAGCACACACACACAGGAAACAATGCGAGAAGCTTCAGGCAGAGTTTAATTTCCATGCCAAAATGTATGGAGCAGACTGCCTGCCTAGGAAGCAAGCCCTTTGCAGTGGCACCTTGTATTTTTGCTATACAACTTACCCTGCAGGAAAAGGAAGCAGAAGCCACCCTTGAAAACACAGTGTCTCAGCATGGGCTGCACATTGGATGCACTTGGGGAGACTGAAAGAATCCTGCTGCTTGGACCCCTGTCCAGGGATTCAGAGTTCATTGTTCTGAGGTTTGGCCAGAGTTGAGAAGCACTGCCTTAGGACATCTCGATTTCTGAGATTAGGTGCTCTCACCTGGAAACAGGGAACCAGGGCAGCGTTCAGGAAACAAGGCCTTGCAGGCCATCTCCTGCCAGCTGCCTATTTTTATAAATAAAGTCTTATTGGAACACAGCCACACCCATTTTTATATGTATTGCATTTGGCTGTTTTTACTAAAACAGCAAAACTGAATGTTGCAACAGAGACTGACTGGCCTGTAAAACCGAAAATATTTACTATCTGGGTAATTCTTTGCAGAAAAAGTTTGCCAACCTCTAAACTGGGGAGTAATGAGTTTTGAAGGATGTAGGTGGTATAGGAGAGGCTGGGCCACCAGTGAGAAGGTAGCACCCTTTCCTTTGGTTGAGATACAGACTCGGAAACCTTCTTAACACACACAGGCAGTCACTGCCAGCCCACCAGGGAGGGCATGCAGACTGAGCCTTTTTGCTGCCCTAGAGTTCTTCCTGTAGAATCTGAAGCTTTGCTTTACATGGTAATTGATAGGAGCCTAGGTGAACTGGTTATTAGGCTGGAGCTGCTGGATTCTACAGGGGGCAGAGGGCTAGAGCAGCAGATTCCTTTTCCTGGTGGCCACTCTGTCAGAACTGAAAATTGCCACTTTCTTTGACAGTGGCATTAAAGGATAGGAACTCTGTAGGCAAGAGGGATGCCCAGGTGGCCCTTACAGAAGCTGCAGAACTGTCAAGGTATCAGAGAGGCAGGGGCCTTGTTCTCTTCTTATGGTGATGGCACAGACCAGTAATTCTGGACCCTTCCAGAGTCACCTTTACCCTACTACTCTGGACCGAGTCCTCTGTCCAAATTTGTGCCAGAGGCCATACAACCATAGGCCCATGGTCTCCTACAGCTCTCCCTTTCCCCAGTCCATAGGAGCCGTTACTTACAGCATGATCTTCGTCACCTACGGAGCAGCTTTCCATGGTGTCACCCAGCCTGAAGAGTTGATTGTGGAGTCAGTTTTGTGGCGTGCAGGTCTTGTGAGAGGCCTGTGGATCAAATGGATTTTGACACTTTCATTTAGTCAGCCAACCAACAACCGATGATTAGCGGTCACCGCACCAGGGACTGGGAACACGCAGTGAGCAAGCGCGGACATGATTCCCGACGTTGTAGCACGTGTGTCCTGGGGGAACTGCATTTGGATCAAAGAGTCACACAAGCGCAGGCAAGGCGAGCCCCATGTTATTGAAATGGATAGCTACATGCTACATTTTGGGAGCACTGCATGTGACCCCCAACACCAAATATTCAAAGCGTACATCACACATTCTCAAAAAGAGTTAAAGGCTCTGAGAAGTCTTCAAGGAAGAAACCTCTTTGTCTTTCCTTAAACTCAGCTCTCTCTGTATTTCCCAAACTTTGTTCACTGAAAAAGGAAAAAAAAAACCTATTTCCTTGTGAGTATGCTGTAGAATGACTTTATGTTCTGCAACTCATTCTCTGGGCATGATGCACCAGGGGCTGCACTGAGTGATCCCAGAGAGAATGGAATGCCCAGAGAAAATATGGCACTTTAATTTCCATTTACGTTTAATGCCATTTTTGTAGTTTGTTTTATAATGTACACATGTTAAGACAATGGCAGGTCATTATGAATAAATATGTATATGGAAGATATTGCTCAAAAAGTTTTTCTTTTCTCTTTTTCTTTGTTTTTTTTTTTTTTTTTGGAGATGAAGTCTCACTCTGTCGCCCAGGCTGGAGTGCAGTGACATGATCTTGGCTCAATGTAACCTCCACCTCCCGAGTTCAAGCAATTCTCCTGCCTCAGCCTCCCAAGTAGCTGGGACTACAGCTGCATGCCACCATGCGCAGCTAATTTTTGCATTTTAGTAGGGACAGTGTTTCACTGTGTTGCCTAGGCTGGTCTCAAACTTCTGAGCTCAGGCAATCCACCCATCTCGGGCTTCC
>CAUYLG010060828.1:0-54563 GCA_963573385.1 Cacajao melanocephalus | reverse complement strand
AGTGAGACCCCCATCTCTAAAAAAAAATATATAAATAAAATTAGCTGTAGTCCCAGTTACTCGGGAGGCTGAGGCAGAAGAATTGCTTGAACCTGGGAGGTGGAGGTTGCAGTGAGCCGAGATCATGCCACTGCACTCCAGGCTGGCACCTGGAGACAGAGCAAGACTCTCTCAAAAAAAAAAAAAAAATTGCTGCTTTGCTGCTTTCTGATCAGGTAAATAGGTCCCAGGCATTGGTTGGAAAACGCACTTTCCACTTGCTTTCATTTATTGCACAAGTCTTTCCATTTTCCCATCTAATGGTTTGTTCCAGTGAGCTATGTCCTGGTCCACCCCAGGGCCTTTGCTTCTACACACCTTTCTTATGGTACCTGTCAGTCTTCAGGTCTCAGTTCCAGCATCCCCTTCTCTGTGAAATTCTCCCTGAGTCCCTCCGTCTGAGTTAAATGAATCCATTAGAATACAACATCTAGATAAGCTATGCTAGAAACGCTAGTTCCATTCTAAAGAGGTTCATTTTGTCTCCTACATATGAGCATTTTTTTAAAAGTCATAAACCAGAGTAAGAACAATGCCTATATGTCATTGTCTCAATGAAAAAAAATTGAATATTATTAGTAAAACATGGGAATTCATTCACTCAGGTTTTTTGTTTTTTGTTTTTTTTTGAGACAAAGTCTCCCTCTGTTACCCAGGTTGGAGTGCAGTGATATGATCTCGGCTCACTACAACCTCCACCTCTTGGGTTCAAGCAATTCTCCTCAGCCTCCCTAGTAGCTGGGACTAAAGGTGTGCACCACCGCACCTAACTAATTTTTGACACCTGGCTAATTTTTGTATTTTTAGTAGAGATGAGGTTTCACCATGTTGGCCAGGCTGGTCTAGAACTCCTGACCTTATGACCCCATCTTGTCCTCCCAAAGTACTGGGATTACAGGTTTGAGTCACTGCACCCGGCTCCCACTCAATAGATTTTAAGTCCTGTGATCTGTTGGGTATTATTCTAGGTGCTGGGGATATCTGGTATTTGGTGGAGCTTAGGTGTTTCTGAGTGAGGAAGGCACTGAATGCATAAAACAGAGGTAGGTGATAAAGTGCTAGTTTTAAAAGCGTGGTCATAGAAGGCCTCTCAGAAGAAATGGCATTTGAGCAGCAACCTGAATAAAGTGAAAGATAGCACCAAGTATCTATTTGGAAAGTTCCAGGGTGAGGGTAGAGTAAGTGCAAAGACCATGAGGAAGAGGGGTGCTTGCCATTTTGGTCAGTGATTTTTCTTTTTGAGACGGAGTTTCACTCTGTCGCCCAGACTGGAGTGCAATAGTGTAGTTACGGCTCACTGCAACCTCTGCCTCCCAGGTTCAAGTGATTCCCCTGCCTCAGCCTCCCGAGTACCTGGGATTACAGGCACCCACTACCACGCCTGGCTAATTTTTGTATTTTTAGTAGATACAGGATTTAACCATGTTGGCCATGCTGATCTAGAATTCCTGATCTCAGGTGATCTGGCCCAAGTCTCTGAAAGTGCTGGGATTATAGGCGTGAGCCATCGCACCCAGCCAATGATGAATTTTCTAAGAGAAATTCAAGATACATAGTATGTTGGACTTGTAGGCCCTAAAATATGTATGTGCATGTTTGTATAAGTTCACGCTTACATGCATATACATTATATATGCATACACATATGAAATTTATCTTTCAGATTCCCACAGCCTTTTATTCATTTACTTTTCACAGGTTTAAAATATCTGGTTTCTGCTATCCAAAAGCCTATTCTTTGGCCAACTCTGTTCATCACAGAGGGTGCAGTATGCCCTAATGGATCTGCAGAGGTGACACTCCAGCCCCTGGAGGCCCCCAGCTGGCCGGCTGCTTTAAGCAGAGCGCTGAACTGGCAGATGCAGCTCCAACAGACAGGTGCCTGCAATGCACAAAATGGACAGTAGGTGGCGCTGCATCATTCCACATGAATCTTCCTGGAAAGGTGGTTGAGAGAATTGTGTCAATTGGGTTTCCCTTCTCTTTTCTTGTTTATAGCCCTCCTGTTTTGCAGGAAACAACTGACGCCTGTGAGGCTGCACACTGTGTGTGTGTGTGTGTGTGTGTGTGTGTGTGTGTACTGGCTGCTGGCCTGCCTGCAGCATTTATGTTCTGGAGACCTTTGACCATCTAAATATTGTGTACATATCATATTAGTATTTGTCTGCAATGTTTAAAAAAGGTACTAGTGGAGATAAGAGTGATTCAAACTATAAAGTTGAGATCCTAAAACAGAGTTTCTCAAACTTCAGTATACACAAAAATCATACTAATCTGTTCAAAGCAGATTATGAGGTCATACTTCCAGGAATCCTAAATCAGTGGTCTGGGATAAGGCAGAGAACACACATTTTCATCATTGAATTTTGGGGCAGGTGGCTCATTAAACCACACTTTACAAAATCCTAGTCTGATGTTTGCAGGACAATAAAATGATGGTGTGAATAGCTGAATAACTATGTGGGTTTTCAAGCTACACTGATCATTTTACTCTAAGATGGGGCCAGAAAGACATCTGTACATGGCTCCTATGTAAGGGAACAGCTAAGGAAGGTGGTTTACGAAGACTAGAAGATCCATCTTATCTTTCTGGGTTTTTTTTTTTTACACTTCCTGTTCTGCAAGTTTTCAGTCTTCAATGATTTTTTTTTTCTGCAAGCTGGCTGCGACAGGGCAGCTTTCTGAGCAGAAATCTGCATGCTCTGTAAATCCTCTGCCCCATCCGACTGAAACCAACACTGGCTGTAGCACATGTCTCATTAGTCTGCAAACTAGCAGAGCCAGTGAATACTACCCCCAAGGAATTTCCAACTGTCGGGCTACAACAGATTACCAGGCGCCCAGCAAGACTGGCCCACTCCCGGAAATGCTACGCAGGAACATCGGCTCCATTTGTTTCAGGTGACCTCTGCAAACCTACCTTTTTTTCAAACCTTCTGGTTTGGAATCAAATCACCTTTCTGCACTGGAGAATGGTAGGAATGTGTGTGTGTGAGACAGGTAAAGGGCTTTCAAGATTGCCCCAGAGGGTAGGAATGGAGAGGGGCAGAAGACAGCCTTGGTGAGTTAAGAGTTGTTGCTAATTCTCCTCTCCCCCTCAAAATCCAGTAAATCCAAATGTATACGCTACTTTGTGATGATGGAAAAATCAAGTTTTACTAGGTGCCAGGGTACCGCATATTTTGTTTGATGGGACTTTTGGGAATGAGATTTGCATCTACTTGACAGAGGAGAAAATCTAGGCTCAGAGAGATAGCGTGACTTTCCCAGGAGTTTGAACCAAAATCTGGGCCTACTCAGAATGCCTGACTCAGTCCAGTGCTTTTTTCCCCTATAAAGCCACCTCTCACTGCCATATCATGGCACTTTGGCACCAACAGTCACTCATGACACCCTCCAGCTTTAAGATGCCTGAGAGTGTGACTCAATTATGTTCTTGTTCTGACTTCCTTTGGGCATAAAGTGATGCCAGAGTCACAGTGCCTCTTCAATCCTTGATTTCTCCATCTGAAAGAAAAGGCCAGAAGTCTATTATGGGATAGATGTGAAGATGAGCGAAATGAGTTGGTGAGCATAGCAAAGCACCCTGGATCCTTTAGGAGGGAGGTGCTAACCAAGCATGTCAGAATCTGCTGAAACAGGTATGGCATGACTTTTAGGTGTATGTGAGTGAACAAGCAGCTTCAAACATGATTGCTTTTAACACAGTTAGTACCAAAGAGCAAGGCTTAGAAAGACGATCCATTATATGAGGCATGCTTATCCAACCACTTAACCCAAGATGAGTCTACCAAATTAAAGTCAGAACACGAAACATTCCATTACAAATTATCTTCCTCTAAGGTTAAGGTTAAATATTTTGTCCAATCAACTAGGCTAATGAAATCAAAGAATTGCAAATGAATGAAGAAACTATTTTCTTTTAGAAGTCATGGTTTCTGCAGTCCGTAATCTTGGGCAGAGACAATCTCCATGTTGCTTTCCTTTCTAGGACTTCGTTAACCAGGGAGGAGTCTTGCAGGGGGGCAGTAGACACCTAGAGGAGTATGAGCACACACACAGGAGTGAGAAAAAGCCTGCAGAGTGACAAGGAGGTGAAGCTATGGTATTAATGGGATACCCTGAAAAATTTAGATCAGAAGCTGATACTAGCTTTTAAATCAGTATTTACAAGGTAGACGCATGACCAATTTGTGGATACAGAACACAAGTATAATCTGTAATGAAGCTAGCTCTCCAGTTAAATTCCCCCTTATAGAATAAGCTATGAGGTATGATATGATCTACGTAGGAGCCATTCTCGGCAAATGTGCCATCATTTTTACTGCAAGTTATTTTCACTACTAATCGTTAATGTTAATGAGGTACTGTTAAAGATTTAAAGATGATCATCTATGATACCATCACTATCATTTCCCTAGACACTAACATCTAGGCAGGTGGTATGTCTTAGTAAGTGGCACGTCTTAGTAAGTGGAAGTCTATATAGGACGAGTTAGGGATGGCAGTTAGATGGAAGGGAGCCCACGTGATGAGTCCTGAACCTATGTAGTTGTATAACAAGCACACTGCTTCTAACCAAAACATTTATGTTTCTTCAAGATGATCCGTAAACAGTAGGGGGTAGATGGTAAAAGCCGATGCAGACAGTTCCTCCCATCCCAAGCCACTCTTGGCACTGACACTGACCTTAGTTATCAAGAGCTAGGGTCCTTGCGACAGGTGGGCCAGAGTCTGAAGCCTGGCTCTGCTAGGCAGTCGGTCCGCCACTTCAAACAAGTAATTAAGCTCTCTGAACCTCAACACTTTTCGTAAATAGGGTGACTAATAGTGCCTACTTCACAGGACCGTTTTGAGAAGTGAGATAATATACATTAAGAGCCCGTTTAGCACACAACACCTGGAATACACTGTAAACTGTAGCCAAAAATAGGCAGACTGAGTTGGCATACTGAGAATCACGTGTAACTTTGTTTAGACCCAAATAAGGGAGTGCATGTTTCTTTGAAACACCTCTGTCATAAGAGTTCAGGAGACAGAGATCAGAATTACAGACACGTTAGGAAGACTGAACAACCAAAACATCTTTTGGTCATCCCTTAAAAGTCTTGCCCTCTCACTGGACCACAGCAGCTAAAATGGAAAATGTTCTAATTGATACTTCCTGTACTCAATTTTGTTCCATGGGCAGTTTTGTTCCAGAAGAGAGGCAGAGAGTCATATTGCCTGGCCTTAAGACTCATGGACTAAAACTTGATATTTGAACAAGGCCATTCATATAAAGGAGCTACTTTCATTTAAAAGAAACAATTTCTTTAGTAACCAACACAAGTCTGATGACAGAGAAATCCCTTACACCTAACATATTAATGACACATGTTTTAAGCACACATCACTTAGAAGTTATTATTGTCTCATCACACTTACTCATATATTTAGAATCCTCAATGAGGGAAAAGCTTCAGCATTTCTAGTAACTGTTTCCTACCATAGTTTCCTTAATACTGTTTTTTTGTTTTTTTGTTTTTTTGTTTTTGAGATATAGTCTAGTTCTGTTGCCAGGCGCCAGGCTGGAGTGCAGTGGTGCTATCTCAGCTCACTGCAACCTCCGCCTCTCGGGTTCAAGCAATTCTCCTGCCTCAGCCTCCCAAGTAGCTGAGACTACAGGTGCACGTCACCACGCCCAGCTAATTTTTGTATTTTTAGTAGAGATGGGGTTTCACCGTGTTGACCAGGATGGTCTCGATCTCTTGACCTCGTGATCTGCCTGCCTTGGCCTCCCAAAGTGCTGGGATTACAGGCGTGAGCCACCACGCCCAGCCTCCTTAACACTGTTTTTATACTCTCACTCTCTATACCACCTTCTCTCTAATATGAAGTCATCCACAGATAGAAGCCCAGGAAACACATTTTTTTTTTTTAAAAAGGAGCAAAACTCTAAAAGGATTATTAGCAAAACTCTGAAAGGATAATAGTAACATATTATGAGAAGACAGAAATAATCAAATAAAAAGAAATGTCTTTACTTGTGCTAATTCTCAGTGCATTAGATTGAGCGGTGCATGTGGATTGCTTTTCAACAATTTCTGACATCCGCCCCCCCTCACCACCAAATTTCTTTGTTTCAACCAAATAGCTCTGCAGGTTGCTCAGGCCCAGCCTCCAAACTCAAGTGTCCTGTCTTCAAAGCACCCCGGGGGAGGCAGAGTCAGTGCAACGAGAATTTGAAGCAATCCAGAGTCCAGGATTATTCAAATTCTACTCTTTGATTTTCTTCTCTTACTCGTTTCTTCCCCATTCCCCTTCTGCTAAAAGATAACTAGTGTACTTCTTCTAGATATAAAATTTTGAATTCAATTTGAAAAGGACACTATTTAAGAGAGGTCATAAACCAACAATAGTAATAACATACAAGTTACATGTAAGTACAGGACGGCGCTGTCAGAACCCAGACTGTTGTCCACCTGCACGGTCACACGGAAGATGCCCACATTCTGATAGACGTGTTTGATCCCATCTTCCATGGAGCTGAGATTCACATAAGACACCGCGATACCATCGCCGAAGTCCACCTGGATAAGTGTCCGCTGAACGTCACCCTGAAAAACAGCCCAACATCAGAGGGAAAGAGTCAGTTTCCAGCTGTTCCTGCCTTGGTGACTGGGGACTGGGGCTTGGGCTAGTCCCCGGCTCAGGCATGACGGCAGCCCTGGCTCACTCCTATAGCTGGGAGCATCTGCCTGCCTTTGATAGAATCCCTGTGACATTCCCTGGCAGACAAGCATTTACTATGATGGATACACTCCAAATCTGAAGGACACCAACTACTGTATGTTTCAGGAATTTGAAAATTAATAGTACTTGATTATCAGTTGCAACATGATATTCAATTCCTCCAAAGGCTTTGGTAACAGTCTTAGCACCCACAAAGATAAAAGGAGTACACACACAACTTAAAAAATGTAGCCAACCTGACATGGTCAAGGACTACCCCACTTCCTGTGTCTTCAAGATCACCCCTCCACCCAAATCCCCCTCATTATTTCTTGTTCCCTAATTGCATGATAGGAAGGATGGAAGACACCTTGCCTGATATCTGATATGACACTGGACTCAGCCCTATTATTAAGATAATAATGGTTAATTCTTTTATGCTTTAGCATTTTAAACTATCAAAATGATCTCATGTTATTCTTCACAGATTCTTAGTCTAGTCTGGAGAGAGGGGTAGGCAATCTTCCCCTACTTTACAGATGAAGATGCTGAAGTCAAAAAAGATGTCATCACTTGTTCAAGGTTAACACAGCTAGTAAGTGGGGGTCCTGGCATTCTAACCCACCTTTCTGGACTTCCAGATCATTCATTACAGACAGAATATAGCACTGTGGGCAATCAAGGCTCCCCTGGGCATGAATTCTCATGTGCCATTAACAAGCTGGATGACTTCATGTAAGTCATTCAGTCTCCTTTAGTCTCAGTGACACATCTATGAGTTGGGCATAATAATATCTTACTGTCTTAAAGGGTTCTTGTAAAAAACATGTGGCTGGGAATGGTGGCACACGCCTGTAATCCAAGTACTTTGGGAGGTCGAGGTGGGTGGATCACTTGAGGTCAGGAGTTCAAGACTAGCCTGGCCAACATAATGAAACCCCATCTCTACTAAAAATACAAAAAAAAAGTGGTGGGTGCCTGTAATCCCAGCTACTTGGGAGGCTGAGGCAGGAGAATCGCTTGAACCTGAGAGCTGGAGGTTGCAGTAAGCCAAGAATATGCCATTGCACTCCAGCCTAGGCAACAAGAGTAAAACTCCATCTCAAAAAAAAAAAAAAAAAGAAAGAAAGAAAGCAGGTAATTAATTGCAGATATATTAGTAATCTGTAAAATGCTACATAAAAATAAATGACTATAAATCAACATAGCTGTAAAAGACCTACAATGTCCCTTTCAAGCGTAATTGAAACTGTATGATTCCAAATTACCCATGGGTAGGCAGAAAAAGATACATTCTGCATTGTAAAATTCCGGACCTGTAAAACAAGAAACGGCCTTTGGAACAACAGTTTAGATTCTTAAGGAACAAAGCTGCTTAGACCCTGTTGACAAAAACCAGCTCCCCTTGCACACAGTCCATCCTTTAACAATTTGTTGATGTTAGCCCTTCCCAGCTTCAGAAAACAAAAACAAAAACCTTTGAACTAGAGGTGTATTTTCGATTAAGTTGGGTTCATATGGTATCACATTTTTTGAAAAGGCCAAGTTTAAAATGTTGACATTTAAAAGATTAATTCACAGGGAAAAGAAAAGCAGTTCAAATCCTATGAATCTGTGTGACCTACTCCTCTGCTCTATGCCCAGCCAAGCATTGTGTGTGGGGCCCACGGCAGTGGACTCTCGGTGAGTACATAGGCACAAATTCTCCCCTAGGGCGAAAAGAGAAATTCCATTCAAAACTACAAAATAAATATCCACAAGCCCAGACATCGTGCACTTACTTGAATTCCCTTCACTAATAAATATAAATGTCAACTATTCTTGCTGATGTGTCCTTCATTTAAACAACCAAAGTGGACTGATGAATTTCTCATTCTGTTTCTAGTTAGTTTCCACTCCTAAGTTTTCAACAGAGTTGCGGGGAAGCCAGCCCTTGGTGTGGGCATGGTGAAAGAGCTCGCTTCTGAAGCAAGTATCTTTGGGTAACAGCAAGGGTACCTGAGGTTATCCGTGGAATAAAACAAGGACGGCAGTTTCCACTAGAGGCGGGAGTGGACATGAGGGAAGAGGGAGAGAGACAAGTTTAATGTACTTTGTGGCGACAGAGTGAGCCTCAGGCAGAGGCCATCATTTTTGCAAGAGGACAGAGGGGAAATTCACACCTTCAGCCAACTCTACTTCAGTCTCCACTGAGAGAGAGCAGACACTCACACTGCTGGGAAGAATACAACTTTGGCTGCCATTACTGAGTCTACCTTGCCTTGCCCATTCTGTCTGGTCTTCATCATTTCCCTTTTGTTGTCCTGGATCGAGATGAGTTACATAAAAGCCTTCCAATTTCTAACTCTCTTGATGTCTGCTGTCTGTCTTGCTGCATTTTTTCCCCATGATAGGATTCTTCATTCTCCATTCATGGAATGTTCTCTGTGTATTATAATGGGTGAAAGGATGGAGCTACTCAATGTCTGGACTAGTGCCTCAGTAAGGCTTCCATTACAGAGTCAGGCTATTAGGGTGTTAGGTAAGGTATTTTACATATAATTATATAATAGATCATAATTTACATGATACAATCAGGTATTAGATTTAACATGAACTTGACAGCCCTTGAAGACAAAGGCATGGAATACTCCAATCAAGTGTGAAGTCCCCAAGACCTCCTGATGTTCGGACAGGCCTCTGGGCTTGGACTCTGCACTAGGAGATAAGAACGTCTGCACTAGGAGATAAGAATGTCAAGGGGCCATGTATGACAGCAGAAGGCAGCAGATTATATTCCTGCTGTTGCTTTCCACTAAAGGGGAACAAATTGGATTCCATGCCTTTCCCTTCAAGAGCTCTCAGGTGAGTGGTAAGACTAATACCATTGTAACAGCCTCACACTGTGGCTCATCTGTCATCAGATTCTGGTGTTCCTGGGCTCAAATGACCACTGGAAGCAAGGATGCCAGCCTCTTTCAGAGAATAAGAAACCCAGCAAAGGGATGACAACCTAAGCCCTAATAACTATGTGACTAGGCATATTCACCCCACTGGCTCTCTGGTCATTCATTTGTTCACCCAACTGTCAGATACTTATTGAGTGTCTATCTCATGTCAGTCACCAAATGGAAAACTATTATTAAGTGAGCAATAACCCACCAAACAAAACAAATATGACCTGGGCTTTCGTGAGCTTACAGACCACTACTGAAACACACATACTGTATTTAAATAATCACACAAATAAAACTTATTGCAGGGGTGACATGAAGGAAAGATATATGGAGTTCTAAGCTTTTGCAACACACAGGGCTGGAGAGCTGAAGTGACTGGGAACTTCAAAGAAGGCTTCCAAGAGGAAGTTATGACTGAGCTGAAAAGACCTGAAAGAAGGTAAATTAACCAAATGAAGGAGATGAGTAAGTGAGGCACAAGTGAGAGACAGCAGGCCAGGACAACAGAGGAAACAGATGTGCAAAAGGCCTGTGGTAGAGGGAAATAGTACGTCTAAAGAAATTAAAATAGATGTAGGAAAAAGAGAGAGAACAAGCCCATGTTACCTGGCCAGGCGTGGTGGCTCACGCCTGTAATCCCAGCACTTTGGGAGGCCGAGGTGGGCAGATCACCAGGTCAGGAGTTCAAGACTAGCCTGGCCAATATGGCGGAACCCCGTCTCTACCAAAAATACAAAACTTGGCTCGGCATGGTGGCATACCCCTGTAGTCCCAGCTAGTCAGAAGGCTGAGGCAGATGGAATAATTGCTTGAACCCAGGAGGTGGAGGTTACAGTGAGTCAAGTGAGCCACTGCACTCCAGTCTGAGTGACAGAGCAAGACTCCAACTCGAAAAAACAAACAAACAAACATGATACCAAAGGAGGTTAAAGATAAAAATACCTTTTAGGACTTGTGGGTCAAATTCTCGATTTTTATCTTTAAGAGCAATGAAAAGCCATTAAAGTGTTTTAATTTTTAAATTTTTAAAAAATTTAATTGATAAGCATTACACATAGTTATGAGGTATATGTGATATTTCAATATATGTATATAATGTGTAGTGATCAAATCAGGATAACCGTGATATCTATAACCTCGAAACTTTTTTATTTCTTTGTTGGAAACATTCAAATTCCTTCCCTCTAGCTATTTTGAAACATATAATAAATTGTTAACAATAGTCACTGTACTGTGGTATAGAACACTAGAACTTACTCCTCCTGTCTAACTGTGATTTTGTTCCCGTTAACCAATCTGTCCCTACCCAGACTCTGGTAGCTACCATTCTACTCTTTCTGTGAGATCAACTTAACGATTACAGCATTCTAAGGGTTTAAGGAAAGATGGCATATTTTTAACTCAAAATGATCACTCTGGCCAAGATATGGAGATGAACTACAAGGGGATCCAAGTGTGCTGGAAAGCCAATTTGGAGGTATCCTAGGATAGATGATAGATTTTAAAAAAAAGTCCAGCAGAAAATTATATGCACCTTTCTGCCAAAATTAACTCTCATAGGTTACTGATTTTGAAATCAGTGATCCTGAGCCTTTGATAACAACATCTCTTTTAGGAGTTTTATTTCTTAATCTGGATGCCCAAGTGCTAACCAAGACCCAGCCACTGTTTCTAGTCCCCTGGGAGGATGCCCAGTCCTGCTGGAGTCTGAGGTCTGCAGCTGAGGCCGGGCTGCAGCAAAGGCCAAGACTCTCTAATTCTGATTGTTGAATGTTAGGATTTCTTGCGGTCGGATTCATCTTAAAATGAATAGTATAGCACAAACTGATGTTATTCTTATTTGATTTTAATATGATGAAAAAGCTTTACCAGGATGCCTTAGGATTATAAGTGCTAAGGGTGGGAATGGAAAGACTAAACTCATTGTTTGCAGACGGAGCATAATCACAAACAAGGGTTTCATGATACATGCAGCCAAGATGAGCAAGCTTCTCCAGGAAAATGAGTTGCTGGGTGGTACTAGGGTAGGCTACGTCATCTCCTCAGGGTTGGGATCAGTCTCCTTAATGGCTGTATCCCCAGTGCCTTAATGCAATGCCTGCAAATGATCCTTTTTCGTTCCATAAAATTTGAAAATTGCATATTTCTATGGTGTGTGTCAAAATTCTTTCCTATATATTATCTCACGTGGATGTTAGAATATGTAGGAGATAGATAGGACAGAGATTTATATTTGATATACCAGAAAAATGAGCACAGAGGGGTTAAGTAAGATGCATAAAGTCATGCAGCTAGTTAGAGACTTACAAAAGGGTTTAAGATGATCTGTGGCTTGACTTGACCTATTCAGTTCAGTTCTCTTTGAATTTAATTGAAATTACTTGCAATATTTCTTTCAGACCAAGAGGAAGGTGGTAACAAAGATAAAGCATTATTTTATTTTCTTGCTTGACCGTATTCCTGGCTTTGACTCTCTTTTCCTCTCTAACAATGATAGGTTGGCATTTATTCAATACTCTGCTTCTGTCTACCCACTAGTAAGACAGTATCATGTTTAAGCCGTAAAGAAGATAGAGAATGTGAGAAACAATTGCTATTCACAATCAGTAGTCAGAAAAGTCTTGTGTATAATTAATTGAAAAATACTTCAATCTAATAAATCAAAAGAAATCATTTCTGAAACTAAATCCAGGCTGGCAAACATCGAGACTATTATAAAATTCTTTAGATCTAATGCTCTTTAGTCACATGTCTTAATACAGACACAGAACTGAGAAGACTAGTTCAAAAGAAGTGCCTGAGAAAGGCACCAAAACCACATGAAACCTACTTGATGATTCTATCCTCCAAGGGCATCGCTGACTTCTAGAATAGAAAAACAAATATATCAAATGGCTACCAGGAAGCCAAAATTAACCTGAGCAATGAAAGGTGTGTGAACCTATCAGTTCCTGTAACACAGATTCAGAGAAGAGTGGGAAAATAAATGCTATGGAAACTCAACACGGACAGCCTCAGTCCAGAAATGAGACTCCAAGATGTCCCTTAAGGCATCAGAGACCCATTGCAGATCGACAGCAGGCTCTTATATCAGAGCTGAGTCCATGCAAGCATGACAGGGCCTCACTCAAGCTTCGACAACATTTTTCTTGGAAGAGAGGAAAATCTACACTGCAGAAAAATCACTAGCATAACCTATTTTTATTAAAAAATAAGCAACAAATAACACAGTAAATATGCCATAAATCTGTGTGTGTTTGTGTGAGTACAGAGAAAGGTGATGGCAAAGGTAACTTAGACTGTTAATACTGATTACCCTGCGAGAGGGGTGAAGTGAGGGGCAGGAAGGAATCAGCAGGATTTAAAGAAAGGAGGAGTGAATGAGAGGAAATGAATATTCCTCCAAATTTAAAAGGGGGTAAGTACCATATAACACAAGGAACACTATAAAATACAACACTATACCTCTATTATTACTGTAAATAAGCAGTGTAACATAGACTTTGTTTTGATTGATGATGGAATACAACCAAAGGATTTTTATTGTTATTCTTGTGTTCTTTTGATGACAAAGTAATATTTTTCAAACATCATTAAGTGGCATTGAGTGACAGAAAAGACACCAGATATTTCAGCTATTTCTTCATATGACGAAGGATATTCAGGCAGAGTAGAGAGTATGAAATAAAAGTAACCCATCATTTGCCCTGCAAACCCTACTCTAGGGAGGTAGACTCAGGTTAGCAAGGTCTTGACAAGGAGTGGAAAAGGAAATTAACAGTTCGATGTACTCTGGTATTCGAAGAAGAGACTTTATCAGCCAGTGTAGTAAATACATGGAGAGAAAAGCTGTCCTTCTGTGCTTATTCAATAACAGTGAACTATGGCATGCGACTTTGTACACAAAGTGAGAGTGCAAGTAAGATTGATCTAGTTAGGTGCAGTAGCTCATGACTGTAATCTCAGCACTTTGTTAGGCTGAGGTAGGAGGATCACTTGAGCCTAGGAAGTCAAGGCTGTAGTGAGCCATGATTGCTACACTGCACTCCAGCCTGAAAAACAGAGTGAAACACTCTCTCCTTAAAGAAAAAAAAAAAAAAAGAAAAAGAAAAATGTTTGCTCTACAAGATCCCCTAAGGGAGAGAGAACATTTCTTGAAAGCTTACTGTGTCAGAAATAGTAGCAACTACTTTCCATATATTATTTAATTTTTGTATTAGTCCATTTTCACACTGCTATAAAGAACTGCCTGAGACTGGGTAATTTATGAAGAAAAGAGGTTTAATTGACTCACAGCTGCACATGGCTAGGCAAGGCCTCAGGAAACTTATAATCATAGTGGAAGGGAAAGCAGACAAACCTTACCAGGCAGGATGCCAAAGAGAGTAGGAGGAACTGTCAAACACTTATAAAACCATCAGATCTGTGAGAACTCACTCTCTACCATGAACACAGCATGGGGTAAACCACCCCTATGATCCAATTACCTCCCACTAGGTCCTTCCCTTGATACATGGGGATTTGGGGTATATTTCAAGATGAGACTCGGGTGGGGACACAGAGCCAAACCATATCAATCTTCAACCCTAAAAGAACTGAGACCTGGTCAAATTTGCCTAGAGACAAAAGACTCATTTGAACCAAGCTGTTCTTAACTCCAAGTCCAGCACTCTCACAATGTGTTCACAGAAAACAAACTACTCTGCCGTGCTCATTCCCAGATGGGTGCTAAACAATGAATTCACTTATGTGTGAACCAAAGAACTGTTGTAAGCTTCGCTAACCACAACCCTTTCGAGGAATGCCAAGCCAATGTGGATCTATTTGAAAATAGTGATGTAAGATAATCCCATTCTAATATGCCAGGCTCTGTAAAATACTCCAGAAGCTGCAAAATGTGCCTGTGAGGATTCCTGGTGGTGTGAATGTTTGACAAAGTATGAGATGACTCATCAGGAAACAACTGTTGTAACTGTGTTGGACCTTCTCATGTGACATTTTATAATAGTAAACTGAGCTTTTCTAGAACAGGACAAAAGAGTCTAGGATAAAAGGCAGCTGCACATGCCGTATCTTCTGTTCCCAAGTAAGTTATGTGTCCTTTCTGACTTCTCTTCCAGAAAGTTTCCTCACCAGAGCAACTGGGACAGTGTTCCCGGGATGTCCGGTCTGAATTATTCCCTCTTCAGTTTGAAAACTGAGCTCTAGACAACAACTCCAAGATGTCAAAATCCCTGCATAATTAGATACTGTCAGGCTTTTTCCCGTGCCTGTTCAAAAATGGTTTTCTAAAGCATATGTCTTTCTCCAAATGTGCAGACCTCCTGAGCTTCTCTGCAAGCAAAACCCGTAGTAAACTTGGATGCTCTGACCTGGAGGATGAAGAATCACCACAGTGAAGAGGATGGTGCAGAGGGTTTTACAATTTTTCTGGAGAACTCAGATCTGTCAAGGCCAGGAATGCCAGAGACCACACTTTGAACACATCAAATCATTTGCCTAGATTTATGACATTTCACTTTCTCTGAGATGAAATGAAGATGGCTGATTTTTCGGGCCCTTCTATGAGGACTCAGGTCCTTGGGACTTGCCTACCTAAATCCCCCAAATAATTCTGGATCTAATGCCCAGATCAAGACATTCCAATAGGAACATCACAAAGCAGTTTAATCCTTCCTTTGAAAATGGGCAATAGTACCATGTATCTGACTCAACCCCAAATTTCCCTCTTATGTCTTCTGTACTTAGTGTCTGGCTTAAAATGGAACAGAATGCATAAGGCAGGAGTAACACTTAGCTTGTATAAGCAGATAATGACTATGAGCTGGGGCCTCTGTACTGTCTAGATATTGTGGTGCAGAGAGGGGTTCAGAATCTTGACCCACTGCACTTTGGAAGCACTTTTTAGATAATAAAGGACATTGCTATACTGTTACCACTGCACGGTGGCTAGAGGTTACATCAGCAGGCTCTGGCTGGAAAACTAGGGGGCTGCCAAATGACATAAGTCTTATAAATGTTTTTGAATGACTTTTGAAATTTACTCATGAAGTAAAAACATTCAGCTATGTAATCAGAATGAAATTATACATATATTTTTAATAGTAGGAAGTTTCCTTTACGAATAAATCTCTAGGCAACCAGGATTTCCTAGCAGTAAAATATGTAACAAATATGTTAGCTTTATTAGAAGAAAAAAAAAGAGAAAAAGGGCAGGATATATTCATTGGGAAATGCAGAAATACATAAAATGATGACAAAGAAAATTAAAATCACCCATAATTATATCACCTACAGATCACACTGTTAACATATTGGTGAATACCATTGTAATCAATGTGCACATGGACACAGATATCACTCCTGAAATCACTATACTGTTTTTAGCGTCATGCAGTCAGCATGTTTAAATAGCTGAAATTTTTACACCTAGGATCACTTGGTGGTCTTAGCCAAATAATGAGACCTCTTCTATGAAATGGATATATGATCTCTTGCCCTGGAAGTCACTTCATCCCCCTTCTAAATTATTAGGTTGTTATGAAATTTATTTTTGAGAGGTGCTGCCTGTGAAAGAGATGCCCTACAACAGTCAGGTGGCAACTGGGAATTGGAAGACCTAGTTTTACGTCCTTCAAAAAACACTGTTTATTTGGGCCTCAATTTCTCGATCCGTAAATTAAAGATGGGAAGACCTGATGATCCTAATTGTCACTTCCAAGTCAGATAATCTAATTTTTACAATTCTATTATTCTTGTCATTGGCATTATTGTGCACCCACACATATATATTCTAACGTCAATTGGAGCTGATGAGATAAGCTCAGATCTCAGGTAAAGATGCAGAACTCATTCAAGTGCTGCTGTCATAAGGTGGAGACTTTCCACTGTAGACCAGCTTGAAGACTGAGTGGCTGTGCAGAGGGTCATGGAATGAATGGCAACGTGCAAAGCCGAAGCCTGAGGAAGTTACTCACTCAGGCAAGGATCTCATGGTGTGGTAAAGCCCTGATTCAGGGGTGGTGACCACCCATGTGGATGAAGTGGGACATTAGTATTGTCAGGGCCTAAAGCAAGCAGACTAGGAGATTGAAAATCCAAACTGAAGACTATTTCGTGAATCCAGCCTCTGGGATGTTTGCTGAACTGGAACGCTCAGTAATGAGCCAGGTATCTCCCACTACTTATCAAGTCAGACTAAAGTTCTTAGCAAACATCTTTTCTTTGAGACCCTAAAGAACAGCAATACTCTTGGATGAGTTTTGAGGGGAGAGAAAAGTGGAGCCTTAGAAAGAGTTGCTAACCACTGCAACTTGAGCTTCAGACCTTACGTGTCTACCTAAAGACAACCTATACTGCCTGCTTCATTTCCTTCAACAACAAGCAGCGAGAAGAAATGAAGTGACTCAATTATCTTGCTAGAGTCGAAGAGAATAAAGCTGAATAGAGTAAGGAATAACACATGAGAAAACCTGATATCTCCATGGTTCATGGAAATCAGCTTCTGCTCCTTTGTGCGGAAGGAGAAAACAGTTGAGGTGTCTATGTCTGAACTAAGCAGGCTTAGAAACTGACACCTGCCTCAACGTAACACTGCCTACGAACTCTTTGTGCTACCACTAAAGGCTCCAAATAGCCTTTTCTCCAGATGAAAAAGTAGGTCAAATTCTGTCATGAATTCAGACAAGTGAGTATCTTGCAGAAATTTTTATCAACAGCCATCTTCTCTACCATCTGATGGCTGACAGCATCCTGCAATATTTATGAAGTGTTATTACACTCTGGGTACTTTAATGCTCCCATAAGTCTTTCAATGTATGTGAAATTACAGATCATTGAAATCTGCCTAATGAGGACACAGTCGTCACGTTTTGGAGTTAAATCTCACAAAATAATCATGAATTTTCCTTATTAAGTTTCAGTCTTTGTATGTAAATCGAAGCATTAAGACAATGAGATACAGACCAAAGTTTTAATTTTCGTCCCTTGCCTCAGATTTAATTTAAAAGTCTTAAATTATGCAGAGAATTGCATCTCTTTATTCTTACAGCTGTTTAAAACAGATTTCATTATCTTCCTTAACATGCAGACACTACTTCTGCCTACCAGTTTTCTCAAACAAATGCCTCCCAAATCAGTTTTGTTGAGTTCTTCAGACTGATTAGGCCCTTTGCCATCTATCCTGTGCCTTCAGGTTCTTGCATTGGATTTCTCTGGGAAGCTGAGTTATCGTGTTGAAGGTCTATAGGCTCATTAGGTACTCATTAGTGGTCCAGAGGACATCTATCTTGAGTGAGTCTCCAAGCACAGAGATGCCACCTCTCACTGCATGCTTGGATATCAGTGCAAAACACCTTCGATCAGCTTCCTAAAAGTCAGGCATAGTTTGAAAATGTTCGGCATCTTAGACTCAAGTTTATGGACTCCTCCACTCCTCTTCCAGTTGGTTCTTGGATTGTTCTTTATTTTTAAGGCAATAATGATTCCTAATGCACTGTGTGTGTGCTTGTGTATGTGTTCACACACCTGTATTCTTCGTGCATCTGCCACAATGAGTCTGGGATGGAAGTGACTGCTCCTTTGCCTTGTGCTGCTAATGAAGGTTCTGTCATGAGGATACACTTGGAGAGAACCCTAAACGCAGCAGGAAATGAGGCAGGGGTGGTGTTGGTAACATTGAAATTTTTCACTGACCTCAGCATAGTTACGTGGCTCTATGAGTAATGCATCAGGTGAACCAATCTGTGGGATTTTGGAGGAGTTGTTTTATGGAGGCATTTCTGTCATCGAGGTTTTGAGGGTGACCTCATATGCTATTTGCAGGAAAGAATCCCATTTCTTGGACATATCAAATCTGTAATATTACGGCTTGAGTACACACTACTGTATATGAAGTTGCAAACTAGTATCAGTGTACCTAGCCTTGATTATTTTCTGTCAACAAGAAGTTCTCCTCTTTGCTCTGGTTTTAGCAAAGTTTTCATTGATATTCTCATGCTAGAATTAGGACATGCACTAGGAAAGGATTAAGGAAGAGATTTAGATTTCAGATGAAGACTTTACCATGGTTTGATTGTTTTTCAAATGTTAAGAGTCTTTTCCTTTTGAGTTTTATCTCTATGCTTCTTGGAGAAGCCTATGCAAATCCACATACATTTACTGAGTTTCTATCAATGTGTTAGGCACATTGTGCAGAGATGTCAGAACTGTCATCAGGAGTGACATGAATTTTACCTTAAAGAATATGTATAGTTTACTGAGGGATGCCAGAAATAGTATTACAATAATAATGCAATAAATTATTGCATTATCATTTATTATGTTCAAATAATTTATTATTAATCTTTTTGTTTCCAATGGATATAAGATACTAGACACTTTCTAATTCATGGCATTAGGTTTTTATTTAAAACTCAATATAACAGAGGTCCTAATTAACCCAAAACATATATTCCCACAAACTAAAGTAAGTCCATTAATGAATGAAAAGTACACGACCTAAAATTGGCACTTAGTAAAATATTTGTCAAATAACAAATAAATAAACACAAATATCAACTATTTGCTGAGACAGTACTTTAGATGAAATGCGGAGGAGATAGAGATTACATGGAAGGGTTTGTATGCAAGTAACTGGGACAAAGAAAACAGGCTTAGATCAGTTCCTAACCCAACCTCAACCCATAAAAGGGAGACAAGACTGTAGGAGAAAGTTGAACCGTGAGTTAACATGGATAGAGGCACAAGCTTTGTTACTCAAGTGACAAAAACACTGTAACAACTCGGGGAGTTACAATCTTTTGCCCTCTCTGCATTAATCACACTGTGATGTCATATCAGAACCTAGCAGGGACTTCTAGGCTTTTTTGGTACCTGGAGGACTTGCTGTCTTACAGGCATCAGAAACATGACTTTAACATCCCTGTTTTTGTAAAGAAGTGGTACCAGAAATGGGGCAAGAGTCAGACACTATTTTCAAAGTAAATTTAGAAGCATCAAATTCAAATGAGAAATGTACTCTTATAAGTTTTGAGGAGAACAAAGACACCATGTATTCCCCTAGGGGCACATGCCAGGGATTTTTTGTTTTTGTTTTAGATTTAATTTTAAAATATTATGGCCTAATTTATATCCAAGCCTCTAGAGAAATACATGTATTCTAAATTCCTTGGGTGCTGCATTCAAATCCTGTGTTTTTGCAGTATTCTTCAGAATAGCTAAAACAGTGTCAAGCACACCAGACATTCAAGAAAGGTATCATTTTCCAAAGACGGGAAACCCAGAGAAGATTTAGCATCTGTCTTTCCTGAATGAAACATTTTGCCATAAAGGGATCCCAAACTAATATTCTCAGAGAAGCCAGAAGGAATGTTTCGGTACATTTATTGATTAGTGTCTAAGAATGTAAGAGCCACAGGCCAAACTGGCTTGATCTTTGATGATTTGGCCTTTTCTTTCTACTCCTTGATCTTCGTGACTACTTAACAATCCCAGCCATGGGTTTCTACAAAGGCTTAGGAGTTATATGAAGTTCTTCCTTAGAAAATGGTTCTTTCACCATAGAGAAGCAATAGAATGACAAGATACCACAGTTCCTGGATTAGACTCTAGGCTCTTATGGTTAGCAGCTGTGTGATTTCAGGTAAGCTACTTGCCTTTTTGTGCCTCAGCTGTGCCATCTTATAAAATGACAATAATGGTAGCACCTACTTGCATAGAGCTGCTGTAAGATTTACATAAGATAATTCATGAAAACACTCACAAACTGGAACAGCGGTACTCAATAAATGTTGGATGACTACATTATTATCATCGTGTCGAGTGTCAATTCTACCCAACTTTTCAGAGATAATCTGCGTCTCTTCATTCTGCATTGCTAATCACGTGCACCTTCTGTGCCTATATATATAATCCAGAAGGTCACAGAGAAACTGAGGGTTTTTTCTGCAAGGAGGAGTCTGAATCATTCGTACAGCATCCCACAATCACATGTGAGATCTCCAAGGCCTCCTGATACAAAGAAGGTGATCTTGGCTCAGTGCTCTGCAGCAGGAGAAAAGAGCGTCAAGGGGCCAGATCTAACAGCTGGAGGCAGCAGATTTCATCCCTGCTACTGAAGCTTTGCCCACTCAAGTGGAATGAACTGACTTGTTATCTTTTTTCCCTTCTTGTGCCCAGAAGGCATGAATTCATACATCTTGGAACCAGATTCCCCAATCTGTTCCCACATCACTCAACCCAGTTTGAGATGCCTGGTGATGATCTTTGTTACATGGAAAGCAGAGTTGAACAGATGAGAGCCAGGCCTCTGTCTCTGAAGTGTGTTCTCTATCATTTGCACAAAGGTTGGAGCTAACCAGAAGTGAAAGTTCTTGTTTCAGATCTTCCTATACTGTGTTCTCAGAAATGGAAAAACTTTCCGAACTCTGCCTTAGTATAAACATCTGCTGCTTCAAAAGATGATACTCTAGCAAAGACCTGGAACCAACCCAAATGCCCATCGATGATTGACTGGACAGGGAAAATGTGGCACATATAAACCATGGAATACTATGCAGCCATAAAAAACAATGAGTTCGTGTCCTTTGTAGGGACATGGATGAACCTGGAAACCATCATTCTCAGCAAACTGACACAAAAACAGAAAATCAAACACCACATGTTCTCACTCATAGGTGGGTGTTCAACAATGAGAACACATGGACACAGGGAAGGGAGCATCACACACTGGGGTCTGTCGGGGGGAAATAGGGGAGGGACAGTGGGGGGTGGGGAATTGGGGAGAGATAGCATGGGGAGAGATGCCAGATATTGGTGATGGGGAGGAAGGCAGCAAATCACACTGCCATGTGTGTACCTATGCAACAATCTTGCATGTTCTTCTCATGTACCCCAAAACCTAAAATGCAATAAACAAAAAGATTAAAAAAAAGAAATTATTTGGCAAAGAAGGAATATACAAAACAACTGATTGCCAATTCAACTGCCTCAGACTGTTTTTACAATGAGACTAACAATTGGGTTTTTTATTAGCTACTTGAGTACTTAAGTGACTTAAGGGAAAAATTTAATGGTGGCATTACATTTGATAGGATGCAAACAATTAAGCATTATACTTGATACAACAAAGGCACTTTGCTATCAACATATTAAAATAATTGGAGCCATTCAAAATGAAAGAGGAAACTTCAAGAAAGCAGGAACATTTTGATCTTGAACACAGTGTTTTGTCCACTATCTAGTGAAAGATAGTTATTGCTATAGAATTTTTTTGCCAAATCAATGACTTTTCTCCAAAATCAAGCACCATAATTGCATCATTAGAAACACGTTTTATATTCCATTAATAGTGATACTTAAGCTTACGTGTAAGGAAGAAAGTATCATCTGGCAATAAGAGGTGACTCTCTGTGAAAGTTTAGCTTAAAATGTTAGATTTTAGAAAAATAATTTATATTAAATGTAAAGAGAAGAGCTGAAGAAAACAAAGATTGCTTTAAAGGGAGGATTTCATAACTAGAATTTAACTTTTGCACAATTCTAAATGTAGGGTGCCCTCCCTAAATGCAAGTATAGCATTTTAAAAATATTTTTCAAAAATTCCATTTATAGATCTGTAACATTTAAATCTTGAGTTTTCTCTATTTATTTTATACAACTGAAATATGTAAACATAATAGAAGATATTAAGAAATATAAATTATGAGATCTTGAATAGAAATTATATTCCATATTTTGTGTTTTGTGGTTTGTATAAACCTAAGAAACTTTACAAGGTAAACCTAAATTATAAACACTAGACTACATACTTGCAGTTCAAACATTTTTCTTACTTTATATTAGTGAACAACATTCATTCAATAAATATTTACTGGGCATATATTATATATAAGTGAGGGGTTTAAAAAATAATATAGCTGGGAACGGTGGCTCACATCTATAATCCCAGCATCTTGGGAGGTCAAGGAGGGTGGATCACCTGTGGTCAGGATTTCGAGACAAGCCTGGCCAACATGGTGAAACTCCGACTCTACTAAAAATACAAAATTTACCCAGGTGTGGTGGAAGGCACCTGTAATTCCAGCTACTTGGGAGGCTGAGGCAGGAGAATTGCTTGAACCCAGGAAGTAGAGATTACAGTAAGCCCAGATCGCGCCATTACACTCCAGCCTGGGCAACACAGCAAAACCCTGTCACAAACAAAAACAAAACAAAACAAAACAAAATTATATAAACTATGCCCTAAAGGAAAAAGGAAATTGCTTTAAGTATAAGTTTTCATAACTAGAATTTAATATATGAACTATTACAAGTAGAAAATACCTTCCCTACATGTAAAAGAGTCTAGCAGGCATTTCCCAAAGTAGTTGGGATATCTGATACCCAAACTTATTCTTCCCATTGTCTCCCCATCTCTGTAAATGACAAATCTGTTCTTTAAATAAATCTGATTTAAAAACCTCAGAGTAATCCTTGCAGCTCCTCTTCTTCTCACATCTCACAAGTCATCTTTCTACTCTTTTTAAGTATTTCCAAAATTTTACCATTTACATCCCACCCAGGCCAACCACCTCCTTCCTGAAGTTTTACAATGACCTCTTAGAGGATTTCTCTGCTTCTTACCATACCCTCCACAGCTGATACTCAATATAGCAACCAGAAGGACCCTGTTAAAACATACACTGGATTATGACATTCCCCTGCTCAAAGCCCTCCAAATGCATCTCCTCTTCCTTATAGTAAAAACCTTGCATTGACCTCAAGGCCTCACACGACATGTTTTCTGTCTCTCTCATTTCCTGTATTTATTGCCCTCACTTTATAGGAGTAAATTCTCCTTGACATTCCTCAAACAGGAACACATGCTCCTGCCTCACAAGCTTTGCACTTACTGATCTCTTCAGCTAATATGTTCTTCCTTCAGTGTCCACATGGCTTGCTGATTCACTTCCTTCAGCACTCTGTGCAAAGGTTACATTATCAACAAAGCCTTTCCTGACAACCCTATACAGACTAGCAACCTTGTCCCCAACCCAAGGATAATGTTTCTCTTACGGCATTTTTTTTTCTATAGCACTCATTATTATCTAAAATTTGATATATATATATATTTTTAAATTGCTTGTCATCCATCTTCCCTCTCTAGGATATAAGCTATATAAAAGAAGCAGCTTTCATGGTTTTGTTCATTGTGGTATCCGCAAGACCCAGAACTTCATAGTAAGTACTCAAAGAAGAATTGTTACATTAATAAATCCGTTTCTTTAGCACTATCATTGTATGCTTTAGCTGTGACTTCATATTCCTTGAGAGACATATTTCTATTATAACTTATTCTTTTTTCTGAACAAATTATGCAATTTATTGCTTCCAATGACATTTTTATTCCCCTACTATGCTTTCAAGATCTAAATAGTCTTTGAGCATTATAGTAGACACCTTTCTCGTATAACTACTTTATAATTTTTCTCTTTTAAAGTTAGTACTACTGTGGTTGAAACCTTCAGATGGTTTTGTACTTTCTTAAGTTGTAGGTATATTGTCAATCTTGCTGCCAGTTCTTTTTTCCCCTTTGATGTTTTAATATACATGGTTTGGATTTTGTCTTTTTATTTAAGATTCTCCCACTGTTTTTGCAACTTAGTTGGCAAGGCGGGGTGGGGGAGGATGTGAGATAAGGATAGTGGTAGCAGAACAGAAAAACAAAGTTCTATTTAAAAAAAAAGACTTGCAATATAGCATAAATATTAAGGCCCTGGATTTAAAAATACATGGGCTTTATTCTTTCTTCCGCCATTTGCCAATCATGATCTTTTATCTTGCTTAAACAAGATATATCTCTAAATCTGTTTCCTTATTTTTTAAATGAAGTAAATAGCACTGTAATTAGAATGAAATAGGATAATGTATGTAAAACATTTAACACAATAAGTTTAAATGTATTCAATATAAACTTAGAAAAACAAAAAGTTACTGATAATCAGAATACATTTAAGATATAACCTTATTTGAAGCATATAATTAGACCAAAGGAGTAGGTAGAACCTACACACAGAATATCATGTCAGGTCCTTGAGGATGCCCTCAACTCACAGGGAATGAGTTGAGACCAGAGATACAACAGCAACAGCATTTGAATAAGAGGAAAGACAGGGCAGGTAATCAATAAATTTAGTTGTTATTGTTTCTACTCAGAGAAGGATTTGGGGGCAGGGGGGTGATGTACTGAAGACTTCATTTTCTTTTAAGGGAATGTGTGACAATGTAAATTGTTTAACATTTCACAACTGTTAGATCTATAACTTTGAAATCTGAAATTATTTTTGTGAAAAAAAAGGCAGACCAGATACAGATAACAAAATCTGATGGAGACAATGCAAATGCAAAAAAGGTCAGACTTAATTGGCTAATTACATTGTTGTCCTACTTAATTTTGTACAATTTTGCCAATAATATGAAAAGATATGTTTTCTAAGCAATTAAAATTGGATTTGTTTTTCTGGACAAGTACCATTCCAAAAGCAAAGCAGCAGGAGGAAAAAAAAAAGTTTTTCCAAGCAATCAGCTTCCAGTAGAAACTAAAAAGTAATAAATGGAACCAAGTTATAAAATAGATGTTTTTATGATCAACTTAATAATAACTTCCAAAATGATTTATTAATCATATATTAAACATCACCACAAGAACTGCTCCACATTTAAGAGTAAACCAGAGTTTAAAACAATGGTTAAATTAAAGAAGTATTTAAACCCAAATATATTAAGCATTCAGAGCCTTGTAAACACCAGAGATCAACAGAGGAATGAGAGGAAAACAGAGACATAAGTGGAGTAAAGTTTGTTTTTTCAGAGGATGGAGAGAGGCATGCAATAACCTCCCATATTCAAGTGCATGACTGGCTCGATCAGCTGCAATAAGTATGACTAAGTGGTTTCACAGGTTCCATTGCTTGCCCTGTAGCCCTACAGTGGGAGGTTAACTAGAGTTAACTAGGGTAGAAGATCCAGGTTAGTTTCCACATGAAACTGAGGATGTCTTTACTACTTCCAGTTGACTGAGCCTGGGACTACCTCTAGTCAGAACTCAAGCAACGTATTTAACCATCGGGTTATAGACTTTTGAGAGATTTAACCACTGAATTGTAGACTTTTTGAGGGTTGTAGACTTTTGAGGGATTCCTCTATAAGTGGAGCTAGAAAGAAGCTTAGCTAGACTGAGACCTATTTGTGTTCCTATCTTTTTTTTTTTTTAAGTCTTTCAAATGATACCTAGAGTGTTTTCCTTCTTGCAAGGGCAGAGTAGGCCATTTGTAAACTTACTTTTCTGCAGAGAACAACTAGAAAAGCTAGATGAAAGAAATTTTTAAGCTGTTGAAAAGCACTGGTGAGCTCTCTAGCCTGAGGATTATAGGCCAGGCATGGTGGCTCATGCCTGTAATCCCAGCACTTTGGGAGGCTGAGGCAGGTGTATTACCTGAGGTCAGGAGTTTGAGACCAGCCTGGCCAACATGGTGAAACTCTGTCTCTACTAAAAATACAAAAATTAGCCAGGCATGGTGGCACATGCCTGTATTCCCAGCTATTTGGGATGCTGAGGCAGGATAATTACTTGAGCCTGTGAGATGCAGGTTGCTGTGAGCTGAGATCATGCCATTGCACTCCAGCCTGGCCAACAGAGCAAGACTCTGTCAAAGGAAGGAAGGAAGGAACAAAGGAGGGAAAGGAAGGAAGGAAGAGAAAAGAAAAGAAAAGCATTGGAGAGCTCTCTAGCCTGAGGATTACAAAATCAAAATCCAGGAATCTCTTCCTATGAGACAAATGAGTTGAGTAAATCAAGCTGATTCCAAAATCAACATCTGAGAAGCTGAATAGTTGAACAAAGACTACATAGGGAACCATTCAAGACATCAGGGTTAATATAAAGGTTATTTTCAGATCCTGAAAGGAGCACTGAATATAGAAAGGAAAGACCACTACCAGCTAAACACAGGACATCAGGGTTAATATAAAGGTTATTTTCAGATCCTGAAAGGAGCACTAAATATAGAAAGGAAAGACCACTACCAGCTAAACACACAGATCAGTGTCACTGTAAAGCAATCATGCAAACAAGCCAATATAATAACCAGATAACAACACAATGACAGGTTCAAATCCATACATATCAATACTAACCTTGAATGTAAACAGGCTAAATGCCCCACTTAAAAGGCACAGATGGCAAGCTGGATGGAAAAGAAAGACTCAATGGTATGGAGTCTTCAAGAGACCCATCTCACACAAAATGACATCCATAGGCCCAAAAGGGATGGAGGAAAATCTGCCAAGCAAATGGAAAATAGACAAAAGCAGGGGTTGCAATCTTAATTTCAGACGAAACAGACTTCAAACCGACATAGATCAAAAAAGATAAAGAAGGGCGTTACATAATGGTAAAGGGTTCAATTCAACAAGAAGACCTAACTATCCTAAATATATAACCACCCAACACAGGAGCACCCCAATTCATAAAGTGAGTTCTTAGATACCTACAAAGTAACAAAGACTCCCATGCAATAGTAATGGGAGACTCCAACACTCCACTGACAGTACTAGACAGATCATTGAGGCAGAAAATTAACAAAAATATTCAGGACCTGAACTCAACATTGGACCAAATACATCTGATAGACTTCTACAGAACTCTTTACTCCAAAACAACAGAATATACATTCTTCTCATTACCACATGGTACATTCTTTAAAACTGACCACATAATTGAACATAAAACAATCATCTGCAAATGCAAAACAACTGACATCACACCAAACACACTCTCAGACCACAGAACAATAAAAATAGAAGTCAAGTCTAAGAAAATCACTCAAAACTTTGCAATTACATAAAAACAACATACTCTTGAATGACTTTGTGTAAATAATGAAATTAAGGCAGAAATCAAGAAGTTATTTGAAACTAACAAGAACTAAGATACAACATATCAAAATATCTGAGACACAGCTAAGGCAGTGTTAAGAGGGAAATTCATAGCACCAAATGCCTACGTGGAAAAGTTAGAAAGATCTCAAATTAACAACCTAACATCACAACTGAAAGAATTAGTTCAAGAATCAACCCTGTGCTCTTGACTACCTTGGACACAACCCTAAAGCTAGGAGAACACAAGAAATAACCAAAATCAGAGTGAAACTGAGAGAAATCAAGACACACAAAAAAATTCAAAAGATCAATGAATCTAGGAATTGGTTTTTTGAAAAAATTAATAAAATGGATAGGCCAGTAGCTAGACTAATAAAGTAAAAAAGAGAGAAGATCCAAAGAAACACACTTAGAAGTGACAAAGGAAAGTTACCACTGACCCCAAAGGCATAAAAATAACCATCAGAAACTACTAAGAACACCTCTATGCACACAAACTAAAAAAATACATAGATCCTTCCAAGACTAAACCAGGAAGAAATTGATTTCCTGAACAGACCAATAATGAACTCCAAAGTTTAATCAGTAATAAATAGCCTACCAACCAAAAAAAAGCTCAAGTCCTGATGGATTCACAGCAAAATTCTACCAGATGTACAAAGAGGAGCTGGTACTATACCAACAGAAACTGTTTCAAAAAATTGAGGAGGAGGGACTCTTCCCCATCTCATTCTGAGGCCAGCATCATCTTAATGCCCAAACCTGGCAGAAACACACAAGAAAAGAAAACTTTAGGCCAATAACCTTGATGAATATTAATACAAAAATCCTCAACAAAATATTTGCAAACAGAATCCAGCAGCACACCAAAAAGATAATCTACCATGATTAAGAAGGCTTCATCCCTGGGATGCAAGGTTGGTTCAACATAGCTAAATCAGTAAATGTGATTCATCACATAAACAGAACTGAAGACAATTTCCACATGATTATCTCAAAAGATGCAGTAAAAGCTTTCAGTAAAATTTAACATGGCTTCATGTTGAAAACTCTCAATAAACTAGATATTGAAGCAACATACCTCAAAATAATAAGAGCCATCTATGACAAACCCACAGCCAACATTACACTGAATGAACAAAAGCTATAGGCATTGCCCTTGAGAACCAGCACAAGACAAGGATGCTCTCTCTCATATTTAACATAGAATTGAAAGTTTTAGCAAGAGCAATCATGCAAGAGAAAGAAAGGGCATTCAAATAGGAAAAGAGGACATCAAACTATCTCTGTTTGTAGATGACGTGATTATATATCTAAAAAACCCCATAGTCATAGCCCAAAAGCTCCTTCAGCTGATAAATAACTTCAACAAAGTTTCAGGATACAAAATCAATGTACAAAAATTACTAGCGTTCTTATATACCAAAAATAGCCAAGCCAAGAGCCAAATTAGAAAGGCAATCCCATTCACAATTGCCACAAAAAGAATAAAATACCTAGGAATCCAAGTGACCAGGGAGGTGAAAGATCTCTACGATGAGAATTGCAAAACACTGCTCAAAGAAATCAGAGAAGACACAAACAAATGGAAACACATCCCATGGTCATGGCTAAATAGTGTGAAAGCAAAATATCTTGGGTTCCCAAAATCACTAATTTAAAGGGAAAAGTCAAGCTGAGAACTGAATAGAGCAAAACTGACTCCCATTCTATTCAAAGTCACCCGTCTGCTCACTGAGATAAATGTATATCCGATTGCCTCCTTTGGAGAGGCTAATCGGCAACTCAAAAGAATGCAACCGTTTGTCTCTTATGTACCTATGAACTGGAAGCCCCCCTCCAAGCTTCGATTTGTCCCACCTTTCCAGACTGAACCAGTGTTCATCTTACATATGTTGATTAATGTCTCATGTTTTCCTACAATGTTTAAAACTAAACTGTGCTCTGACCACCTTGGGCACATGTTTTCAGGACCTACTGAGGCTGTGTCATTGGCATGCATCTTCAATCTCGGCAAAATAAACTTTCTAAATTAACTAAGACCTGTTTCAAATTTGGGGGTTTCTCATTTTGGTAACCACGGAGAAATTCTGAGTGGAGGTGCCTCTCCTGAACTTTGACAAATCTCCCATTGGTGCTTGGTACCAGCATGAACCATCTTGATGGCTCAAACCAATATTTCAATTTGCTGAGGTCTGGGAGCACTCCCTCCAGAGAATCTTGATCTCCCAAATTTGGTAAAGATCTGTATTTTGCTGTACAACTCCCTTTTTGCGGGGGAGTTTTACTTGCTTCCAACAAGGAAGGCAAGTTTTCCTGCTTTCACGATGATGGAAGGCAGGTAACTCCTTTATGGAGTTTGAACTCACTTTAAACAGGGAAGATGAGGTTTTTTTCCTGCTTCTAGGATGGTAGAGAGTGGTCCCCAACATGAGAGCTATCCCTAGGTATGCAGCTGAATTGGGGTTTTGTCCTGACTAAAGTTAACAACCAGCTGGTCTTAATTTCTGCTTACCATTACAGCACTCAGTAATCATAAGTTGTGCTATCGTTTGTTTTGCCTAACTGGTTTTGTTGTCATTTGTTTCTGTTTTTGTTGTTGTTTTTCAGTTTTCCCATTGGGTTTGATCAACTCTATCCAATTTTATCAAATCTCAATGAAGTTCCAAATTATGGGGAACAAGTCCTTTAAAGTGGCTAAATCCCCCACCCCTACCCCCCAACCACCACACAAACACGAAAGGTTGTGTAGAGGGTTAAGAAAAATGGCCAGCAAAAGGAAAAAAACAAGAAAAATGATTTTTGATTTTTACTACTAAGGAGGTTTATGTACATAACAAGACCATCTTTTTGCTAGCAGGGCCAAACTGAGAGAGAAATGGCTGTACTTCTGAAAGAGCAGCAATTTGTCCTAGCTGAAATATGGTAGTGAAATTTAAAAAGATTTTTTAAAGGAGCTCAATGGATAAAAGTCAGCTTAATTAAAAGCTAACATCCAAGATATGTGTGTGTGTGTGTGTTTGCATTTAAAAGGCCTTCATGTTTTTGTTTTTCTCCTAGGACCTTTTCTCTTTTTTTGAGCAAAAGTTTATTTTTTCTTAGTTGACTGAATTCTATCTCTCCTTTCTCTTATACCCTCTGCTGCATGGGGGACCTAAAATAGTGTATCATAGCCTTGGGTTCCTTAAAGAAAATGAAGAAGATGACAGACTCCCTTTGGAGGAGAAACCTGTTTTTCATTATGGCTGTAAACAGTCAAGAATGTAAACAGTCAAGTTTGTCTCAGCTCTTAAACTGCTTACTTTTGTATTGTGTTACCTGTTTGTTTGTTTATATTTTTTGACTAAAATAATTATTGCAACAGAAATTGTTCTTGTCTTTTTAAGGAAAAGTGTGGTTTAGACACTTAAAAATGTCTTTGTTTTTTTAAAAAAAAAATTAAAGTGCACTGGAAAAGCATCATGTGGTCTGATCTCATAATAATTCTCCCTTTGTGGAGACCCAGGATTCAGTGTGGGTTCTGCCCAGAGCTCAGAGACCCAATTAAAAGATAGGTAGTCTCTATCTAAATAAAAATGGACTCCTTATACAATCCTATGATAGATTTCTATAATTTTATGTTTGATTTGGCATCTATCTTTAATCTCATTCTGGCACCACCAGACTTTATCTCTCTGTGCCATATGATATAAATTTTGCTATTTGATTTTCACCTGAGTTGTTTCCTTTAATGTGCAAATTTAAGGCTGTTTTGCTCACGACTGCCTAGGATTGTGAAACAATTTATCAAGAATCTGAAAGTCTAAGACAGGAAAAAAAAATAAAAGTTTTTATAAATCTGACTGGGAGCAGTGGCTTATGCCTATAATTCCAGTACTTTGGGAGGTCAAGGTAGGTAGATCACCTGAAGTCAGGAGTTCAAGACCAGACTGGCGAACATGGTGAAACCCAGTTTCTACTAAAAATGCAAAAATTAGCCAGGCATGGTGGCATGTGCCTGTAATCCAAGCTAATTGGGAGGCTGAGGAAGGAGAATCGTTAGAATGCAGGAGGTAGAGATTACAGTGAGCACAGATTGCACTACTGCATCCCACCTAGGCAACAGAATGAGACTCCATCTCAAAAATAAGTAAATAAATACATAAATCTATAAGATGCACTTCTATCAGCATGCCTAATACATCTATGCATTTATGTGTTATGTATACAATGTTTCACTAGTAAAAATATAAAAGGAGCTCTGATTAATTGGCTTAAGAAAATAAAGCATTTGTATCAAACACTTTATCTGGAAAAAAGTCTAGTCAAATCCTTTTTTCAAATTTACATAACTTAAGTAAAATCTTTAATAAATAATATAGCTTTAAAATTATTGGTAAAGTAATATTGGAAATGTCTTAAAAATTGCCAGCATACATTTTCATTTGCAATTATTAATCAAGCAATTTCATACTTATCCCTGCCAAATACTATAAGGTGTCAATATTTGGCATAGAGGTTACAAAACTATAAACCCAGCCCAAGACAGAATGATCTTTGCTTGTATAATCTTTAATAAATAAGGTATTGATATTTGTTTAACAAAAATAGCTAAATCTTGAATTTAATAAGATTACCATAACTTCTAATCTTATGGCTATAAGCAGTCTAGTACACAGGCAGTAAGCTTTGTTTTGGGAAAGGGTTGTCATTGTCTTCATTTCAAAGATAAACTATAAACTAAGTTCCTCTTAAAGTTAGTTCAGCGTGTGCCCAGGAATGAACAAGAACAACTTGGAGGTTAGAAGCAAGATAAAGTCAGTTAGGTCAAGTCTTTTTCACTGTCTCAGTAATAATTTTGCAATGGGGGTTCCATAACTTTAAATAATGGCATTTGCAGTTTTTATAAATAATCTAGGTAAATGATTAAAATAAAATAATTAGGTAATATAAAAGGATAAATACTTGTAGACAAACTCACCATAATTTAGAATCTAAAGTTATACTAAATCATAAATATTGTGTTATTTAGCTATGTTCAAATAAAAATATATTTGTAGGAAAACATTCTTTCTAAAAATAAAAATAAGAAAGGTGTGTCCTTTTTTAAAAAATGAACAATTTGTGTCTAGTTCAAAGCTTATTTAAAGGTCATGTATGAAATAAAGTATAAGGAACCAAAAAATAAAAGATATATAAAGAAACATACAAATAAAGAGGTTTGGTTTTTTTTTTTTTGTAAGAAAGCTTAAAGAGAAATAATTTCATATGACAAAGAATCTTTTATGGTAAATTTAGTCCTAGAGTAACATGACTGGTTATTTAAGAAGGATGGATGTTCAGCACAAACCAGAAAGTCCAAGCATGTCATGAAAAGTCTGTGTAAGTCACAGTAAGAGGATTTATTTTTTAAAACTTATATGATAAAGTTGTCACATTATTATTAAGTTTTGGTTTCCTTAGAGAAAAAACTGAGATCACAATTTTTTATTTAAGGTTATTACATCCATGTATCTCTCTGTATGCATGTTTAAAGTATTTGTGGCATTTAGTTACAGGGCTTTGACTCCTGGGTCTAAAAAGGACACCAAGTCCTGCTAATTTTAATGACGGCAATGAAAGCCCCATCTTCAAGTCTGGTAGAAGATGCCAATCAAAATAATCTGCCTTCCTGAAAAACATGGCCAGAAATTAAAGCTATTCAACCCCTCAAGGTCCAGGGACTATCGCAAAAGAGGTGGACATGTAAGATTGTAAGGGACAATGTTGGAAGCTAAAATAAGTTCAGTTTCTCTATAAATTAATCATTAATGTCAAGATTATTGATGCAAGACCAACATATAGGCACCTGTGTCAGATTAACAAGTTTTTCTTGAAGCATTAATGAACTTCTAAATAAAGGTTATAAAGGTTACAATAGGCTCGTACAGAAGTTATATCTTATGGTCAAGATTAAAATTTTATAGATTGTTTATAAAATGGTGAAAAACAAATTTAATTGGCTTCATGCTATTTTTATTAGGCCTTATTGTTTGGAATTTTATTAAGATTTCTCTATAAAAGAAGAAAGGTTTTCACCTTTAAAAAAAAAAAATCCTTGAGTTATCACTTCGTTCAATTGAATGACTTATTTTACAATGACCTATGATATCAAGTGTTTTAAACCTTTGATATTTGACAAACTTTTCAAAATCAAATTACAAATTATGTCTTTTTCGCCTCTAATTAATTCTTTAAGATATTAGGGTTCTGGCCAGGTGCAGGCTCATGCCTGTAATCACAGCACTTTGGGAGGCTGAGGGGACCAGACTGCCTGAGATCAGGAGTTTGAGACCAGCTTGGACAACATGGTGAAACCCCATCTCTACTAAAAATACAAAAATTAGCTGAGTGTGGTGGTGTTGCCTGCAATCCCAGCTACTTGAGAGGCTGAGGCAGGAGAATCACTTGAACCCAGGAGACAGAGGTTTCAGTGAGCCAAATCACACCAATCCACTCTAGACTAGGCGACAGAGCAAAACTCTATCTTAAAAAAAAAAAAAAAAAAAAAAAGATATTAGGTTTCCTAAAGTCCAAAAATGACATAATTTGGCTTATTTGGTATAAAAATTATATAGGAAATATGGTCAAAAATGAAATGGTATTTGGTTTTCTTTAGTCTGTATTTGTATAAATGTTACTGGTATGTGTTCCAAAATCATGGGAAACTCCTAAAGTACTACTAAGACTTAGTGTATATTATCAGTAAGTATTATAATTGCTATGTTAAATTTTTGTGTGCCACAGAGATAACAAATTTCCTTGTCAATTGTGTCTTTGACTATAGCTTTCCTAAAACCTTCTGTCACCCATGGACAATTGTCTTGTTTTGATCCTCCTTAGAAGGTGGTTTTATAGTCAGCTATAGAACTCCAACAGGTGTTTTTAAATGCAGGGTTCTGATAACTTTGGGGAGTGTGACATTAGAATAGAGGAAAAAACTTTCAGAACTCTCATGAAAAGCTGAAATGTTCATGAATATCAAGCAGAACAGGAGTTAACTGTGTGAACTGAACTAATAGAAGACTAAAGCAATCTTCTTAACATTTTGCTTAAAACATTGCTGATCCTTTGTTTTGTTTTTCAGAGTCAAGAAAACTTTTAAGTGATTTACAGCTTTTAACAATTGAGTAAAATATACCCCCATGAACAAAATTTGGAGCACATTTGTTTCTCTCTGCCTGATTTCTCCAGAATTTAGAAACTATTTGTGAATATTCTTAACTTATGACAATACAACTATTTGCATAGGTGCAATAAGAATCCATTTTCATTTGTAACAGGACACAATTGGAGAAATTGGTTATTTTAGCAAGGCTTTAACTGAAACAGTGTGCTTTCCTTTGAGGAATCAAACATGACTTATGGAGCCAATAAAAGAACCTTGGAAAAACTGACCTCATACCTTTGTCTACACAGCCCCTGCACAGTTCTTCTGAGCTCTGGCAAATAAAGAATGTCACTTTCTGACAGGCCCAGAAGCTCCAAATTTATCTTGGAACTTCAAAAGGAGAGGACCACCCAACTCATAGGCATTTGATGGCACAAATTCATGGCTGGGCTTGGCTTTAAAAAAGTCTTATCTGAAATTCCTTCTATGGAACAAAGTTACATCTAAACCAATTTAAAAGCCTATGTAAAAAATAATTATTCTTGCTACACTATATACAAATAATTAGGCCAAGTACAACAAAGAAAACCAGTCCTAACATGGTTTGTCTTTAGTAAACATGGGAAACTAGAAAGGGAAAACTATGTTTTAAAAGCTATATAGTACATCTGTTGTTAGACTCTAGTCTGGCCTAATGTTTTTCAATTTTATTATTTTCTACAGTTTGGACCAAATTCTAATTTTTTCTTGACTATAAGCTTTCAAAATAATGTTTACAATTTTTTTCCTTCTTTTTCTCCCCATTTTTCCTAATTTTGAGTCACTGAAAACTAAGCTGTGCTTTCATAAAGGCCTGCTAACTGAAGCTAGACAACTTAAACTTTAGAAGAAAACGACAGCAACCTATTTATATACAAAAGCCACTTTCATACCTGCCTACTGATGTACAGACTTCAGAGTAATGTGGCCTATGTCAATTTTCCAGTATTGTTCTTTCGTTTGTTGTTGTTATTCTCCTTCCTCCACCATTTTCTCTTCATAGGACATGAGACTTCACAACTTTCTAAAAATGAGCTTTCCTAATAACTAGGGGCCTACTTGTCTAGGAATAAATCATCCTAGCCATGAGAGATCAGATGAAACTTGGAACCAGAGACTCGTTTTCTTCTAAAATGCTTTCTTCAAAAGATTTTTTAAAAGATAAGGGAGGAAAAGTAAAAGGAAAATATCTTGGGCCCCCCAAATCACTAAGCTAAAGGAAAAAGTCAAAGTGAAAACTGATTAGAGCAAACCTGACTCCTATTTTATTCAAAGTCACCCCTCTGCTCACAGATAAATGCATATCTGATTGTGTCTCCTTTGGAGAAGCTAATCAGAACTCAAAAGAATACAACCATTTGTCTCTTATCTATCTGTGACCTGGAAGCCCCCTCCTTCTTCGAGTAGTCCCGCCTTTCCGGACTGAACCAGTATTCATTTTACATATGTTGATTGATGTCTCATGTCTCCCTACAATGTATAAAACTAAACTATGCTCTGACCACCTTGGCACATGTCATCAGGATCTCCTGAGGCTGTGTCATGGGCACTCATCCTCAACCTTGGCAAAATAAGCTTTCCAAATAAACTAAGACCTGTCTCAAATTTGGGGGGTCCTCAATAGGAAAAAAAATCATTAAAATGCCCATACTTCTCAAAGAAATTTACAGATTTAATGCTATTCCTATAAAACTACCAATGACATCTTCACAAAACTAGAAAAAAAAAACAGTTATAAAATTCACATTGAACCAAAAAAGAGCCTGAATAGCCAGTGAACTCCTAAGCAAAAAGAATAAAGCTGAAGGCATCATGTTACCCAACTTCAAACTATACTACAGAGTTACAGTGACCAAAACAGCATGGTACTGGTACAGAAACAGTCACATAGACCAATGGAACAGAATTGAGAGCCTCAAAATAAGGCTGCACACCTATAACCATCTGATCTTCAACAAAGCTGACAAAAACAAGCAATGGAGAAAAGACTCCTATTCAATAAATGGTGCTGGGATAACTGGTTAGCCATATGCAGAAGACTGAAGCTGGAGCCCTTCCTTACACCATATACAAAACTCAATTCAAAATGGATTAATGACTTAAATGTAAAACCCAAGACTGTAAACACCTTAGAAGACAACCTAGGCATCCATCCTGGATGTAGGAACAGGCAAAGATTTCATGACAAAGACACCAACTGCAATTGTGCAAAAGCAAAAGTTGACAAATGAGATATAATTAAATATAAGAGCTTCTGCACAGCAAACTAAACAATCAAGAGAGTAAAGAGACAACCTACAGAATGGGAAAAAATTTTGCAAACTGTGCATCTAAAAAGGTCTAATATCCAGCATCTTTCAGGAACTTAAACAAATTTACAAGAAAAAAACAAACAACCTTATTAAAAGATGGGCAAAGAACATGAACAGACACCTTTCAAAAGAAGACATACATGTGGCCAACAAACATATGAAAAAAAGCTCAATATCATCATTCAAGAAATGCAAATCAAAACCACAATGAGATACCATCCCACACCAGTCAGTATGGCTATTATTAAAAAGTTAAAAAATAACTGACGCTGGCAAGGTGGTGGAGAAAAGGGAACACTTATACACTGTTGATGAGAGTGTATTAGTTCAACTGTCATGGAAAACAGTATGAAAATTCCTCAAAGAGCTAAAAGCAGAATTACCATTTCACCCAGCAATCCCATTACTGGGTATATACTTAGAGGAATATAAATCATTTTACCATAAACACATATGTATGCAAATGTTATTGCAGCACTATTCACAATAGCAAACACATAGGATCAACCTAAATGCCCATCAATGACAAACTGGGTAAAGAAAATGTGGTATATATACACCATGGTATAGTATGCATCCATAATAAAGAATGAGATCATGTCATTTGCAGAAACATGGATAGAGCTGGAGGCTATTATCCTCAGCAAAGTAACACAGTAACAGGAAGCCAACTACCACATATTCTCGCTTATAAGTGGGAGCTAAATGATGAGAACTTATAAACACAGGAAGGAAACAAAAGACACTGGGTTTTACTTGAGAGTGGAGGGTGGCAGGAGGGAAAAGAGCAGAAAAGATAACTATTGGGGCCAGGTGTGGTGGCTCATGCCTGTAATACCAGCACTTTGGGAGGCTAAGGCAAGAGGATGACTTGAGCCCAGGAGTTTGACACTGGCCTGGGAAACACAGCAAGACCCTGTCTCTATGATTTAAAATTTTTTTAATGAAAAAAAAAAAAGAAAAGATAACTATTGGATAACTATTGGGTACTGGACTTAATTCCTGGGTATTAAAATAAATAATCTGCACTGCTAACTCCTGTGACATGAATTTACCTATGTAACAAATCTTCACATGTATCCCTGAACCTAAAGTAAATGTTTTTTTTTTAATGTTATTTTAAGCTAAAGATATTTGAGATTTGAAAAATGCAGAAAGAAGACTTATCAGAGCTTTTATAATCTGACGAAAAGCTGAATTTTCTGAGAAATAATAACTGCTATAAATTTCCTCTTCAAGTGGTCTATTCCTAGGAGAGAGATCAAAAGTAAGTCTACCGTAAATCCCTTCTCCAGGGATTATCATGGCCCTGAAGGAGATAGACCAGTCTGCATAAATAAACATCAAAAGCTTTCTTCTCTCTCATTTGTTCTAAAAACCCATTTGTCTTTCTTAAAGGGGCCTATTTGTTCTTCCAATAGGAACCTTTTCTCCCCACTCCCTTTCCCCTCCTAAATTAGATATATCAACACCAAATTCTAATCTCCCCTCTGAGTTATTCGTCATTGAGCACTCTTGTGTATATCCACATTGCAAACACAAATGAACATTTTTTTCTTGCTAATCTGTCTTGTCACTTTAATTCACATTCCCCCAGTTACTCAATGTAATAGGGTAGAGGAAAAGTTTTTTTTTTCCTCCTCCAAAACTTCAGTAAACTAATAATCCAGAAGGATTCAAAGTTCACAGGCATAAACGCCCTGGCAAGTATAACAGATTTACATGAGTGATTCCAAAGAGCTATATTCTAGGGTAACTGAACTATAAATAAACCAATCCTCAAAGGAACTGAAAACCAAATTTGCATCATTCAATCCTGATTAGAGTGTGGTGAACTGCTTTCATTGCTAGTGCCATAGCTAGTTGCACACCAGAAATCCTCTCTAGAGTAAGGCACCATCATACAAAATCTGAAATTACCTTTACTGGGTTTTCATATACAATGTTTGGCACTCCTATTTTTAAAAGTGTACAAAAAGACAACATGATTTAAAACCCAGAGGAAAAGAAAGCAGATTAAAAAAAAACAGAGCGAGGTGGAGGGTGGGCAGGGGATGGGAGGGACTGCTAATGAGCACAAGATTTCTTCTCAGAATGACGAAAATGCCCTAAATTAGATTGTGCTGATCACTATACAACTCTAAATATACTATAAGACATTGGATTGTACACTTTAAATGAGTAAACCTCATGTAATGTAAGTTATATCTCTATAAAGATTTTTTTTAATTAACAAATTAAAGAGAAAAATGAATGTGAAAACTTTAGCACAAGACACTGGAATAGTGAAGATATCATAAACTAAGATGGAGAAATCTGTTGATGGAGCTAGCCTTGTGGGGGAGAAGAACTGGAGCACATCTTTGGAAATATTAAGCTTGAGATGCCTATTTTAAATCCAAGCATAAATATCATATGGAGAGTTGAACACATGAGTCTAGAGTTTAGAAGAGATATCTGGACTGGAGATAAAAATTTGGAAATTATAATGTATAGATGGCATTTGAAACTATGAGACAGGTTGAGATCACCAAGGTAGTAAATGCAGCTACAGAAGAGAGGAGGATCAATAACTTAGAACTGGGTCAATCCAGGATAAGAAAAAGAGAGAAAGAGGGAGAGAGAAGGAGAAGGAGGAGGAGGAAAAGGAGGGAAGGAAGGGAGGGAGGGAGAAAGGACAGGCAATGAAAAAGCAATAAAGGAGAAAGAAAAAGAGCAACCAGTGAGCAGTAAAGTAAGAGTTTCAGTGTTCTGGTAACCAAGTAAAGAAAGTGAATGAAGGAGGAAGGAATCATCAACTGACAGGTAAAATAAGATGAGGACTGGCAAACAGTCATTGGATTTAGCAATGTGGAAGCCACTAAGAACATGCAAAAATAGTTTCTGTGAAGGGCTAGGACAGAATGCCTACTTAGACTGAGTTTAAGGAACAAATGAATAAAGATAATGGAAAAAGTAAGAATAAACTTTTTCACAGCTACGGTGGCAAAGGGAAGCAAATAAATTGTGGTTACAGCTAGCAGGATGAGGAAGATCAAGAAATGGACTGTATTCCCTCTTCCATGTCTGGTCTTAAAATTGTAATTGATGGTGAAATTGTAATTGTACTTTACAAGAAAAACAAATCCATAATGGAGTCAATAAAGGAAGTGACAAAGTTTAAAATAATTGTGGTGATTGTATTCAGGAAATTAAAATATAAAATTGAGAATTTTAGCAGTTAAATTCAACTATTTTGAAAGAACTGTGAAATTTTACAACTGAAAAAATGCAATCAAGGATATTAAGGACTCACTGAATGGATTTTAAATTTCAGATCAAATATAGGAGTTCATTTCTGTTACTGGCCAAGTAATTTCTGTCATACCAACCATTTCAGAGATAACAGCTCTAAACTCTAAACAAATTATAAAACCAACTACCTGCAGTCTGCAAGCATTGGAGCATGACCAAAAAGGGAGTCAACACTTTGAAGGAAGCACTGGCACATAGCTTCCCTTTCTTTTTTTTTTTTTTTTTTTTTAATAATTTCTAGGTAGCTGGTGGAAAGACACCACTCAGATCCCTTTGGAGTGGCTAAAATTTCAATAGAAAGCCTGCTATCCTTCTGCTGTGAGAAGCCAGAGGACAGAATGTAGAGCAACTATAGCTCTAGTGAAGTGAGGAGGAATCCCAAGCAAGGGAGAACAAGAGCGGAGCCTCGCATTCTGCTCTAATTCTCAGCTTTTTCACTATTATCAGCATGTTTTCTAGAGCTTAAAAATCTCCAAAATGAATGTGTATTTTCCTCAGAGGAATGGAGACAACCTGTAGAGTATATTGTGTTCCGTATTGGGCTGAGTCAAGAATCCCTGATCAGAAATGAGTAGCACTGGAAGGAATAGAAGTAGGCAGTCCGGTCTCTGGTGCCACTGGAGAAGAGACAGACACATACCAGGACATCAGCCCAGGAGCAACCATCTCACAGGAGGTCCCCAGTGCCCTCCCCCAGCTTCCACATGCCAAGTACTCGGAGTCTCCAACCCTACCTCACCCTCTCTTTGACTGCAAATTTTGGAGGCTTGCCTTCACAGCACTAACAAGCACAAGTGACTTGGAGTATGAGGACTCCCATTCCAATTGCAGGAAAGAATGAATGCTGCTGGCATTCGCTAAAATGAAGCTTACATAGTTTAATATTACCAGTTGGGGCTTAGAAAATGTATCATATATCACCATCTTTCCTCTCATAAATATATTAATGCTCCCACTTTTTTTATTCATGTGGTGAGAATAAAAACTTCTAATGCCAAATCATGGGCTGATAAGGAACAATGACTAATGCTGACTCTATGCTGGACACAACTCTAAATGCTTCACAAATTAACTCATTTCATGTTCACAGCAACCCTATAATGTAGGTGTTATCCTTAGGCTGGTTTTACACATGAAGGCTGAGAGATTAAATTACAATTTGCTGATGAGTAGGTTGTCTGAATTCACACCTGGGATCCAGAATCCATGCTCTTCATCACCATACATGCAGGTTCTCATGAGTGCACAAGATCTTTCACCAAAAATGTAAAATGCAAGAGAAATTTTCATACCAACAGGCATTGAAAGATTATAGACATTATTTTTAATTTTTCACAATTTTGCAAATTAATCAATACCTGCATTTTGTATAATACTATGCATCCTACAAGCTGTATGAGTCTCATATTCAAATAAAGAAATATGGACTATTAACATTTGATAAGATCAAGAGTTATTTTGAATTGGCTGAATCTAAATACATTTAAAAAAATGTTTCCATGAGAAGATACATTAGGACTGGCAAATTTTTAGATCGCCTACATTTTTATAATTTAACTTATTGGTAATTCAGGCACACCTGTAAGACATAAGTATGTATTAAAACATAATTTTGTCTCATTTATTTGTGTAAATGTGTGGAATAAATCATATCTTCTCATGAATAATGTACATCTCATGGATTCATTTTGTACATCCTTTGGCCCAAAGAACTCTAAGGAAAGAAGTGTTTGTAAACTATGATATAATATACAGGGACTTGAAAGCGTTCCCTTAAAAGGTAGTTAGTTGGCCATGTGGTAAAACGTCAGGTTTGAGGCACAGAAGGTTTTTCATTAATGAAGTGATTCTCAACTAAATCCATAGAAAATATAGCACACAATTTAAGATAACAAAAAGAACAGAAAGAATGTAAATCAAGCCATTTTTGTGCCTTTTTACAATTTACATCGATGTGAAAACTGGGGTAGTTTGGCAGAGATAAGCCCCCATGTTGGAGATGAAAGATGATTCTGCCAGAGTGCCCTTTCTAAAACACAGCTCTGATTACGTCACTTTGGAGTAAAGTCTTTGCTGATCTCCACCTCCTGCAGGATCAAAGCTTATTCCTGGTATCCAAGGTCATTTCCCAGCTGATACAGCCCACCCTCCCTCACTCATTAGCTGTAAAACCTGGAGCTTGTCACTTGACCTTCCCAAGCCTCAGCTTCCTCACCCTAAATAGATTATAAATAGTGTCTGCCTCCCTTAGAGGTTCTGTCAGTCAGAGTCTAGTCAGGAAAACTGAAACCACTCTAGTATTTCAAAGAGCAGAAATTTAATACAACACATGGGTTAAACAGGTGACAGAAAGGCTGAGCAGTCAAACAAACAGGGGACAGTAAGGCAACCCAGAGGTTTGCAACACCACAAAGCCACTACCATTCCTAGAACTAGAGGAACATAGCTCTAGTCAGCTATAGCTCATAGTGAGCCTACCTGGCAGGAGCTGGGCCAGCAGTGGGAGCAGGCTGCCAGGCAGGAGATGGAACATGAGAAGAGATGCAGCTGCTGTGGAAGACCTCCCCAGGGGCTGAAGAAAAGGAAGAAACATTCTTACTTCTCCCCTCTTCCTTCTTTCTAGTCTCCCACCAGTGTCTTCCTTTGACCAAGCCCACTGGTAACCAGTTTAAAACAAAGCCTGGGAACTGTAATCTCCTGTGATACCAAGCAGGGCCAGGGGAGGGCAGAGGAGAAACTAATATCAGAGCAAAAAACAAGACACCAGCAGTGTGATTGGGAGAACGAAATGCAGTCACCCTTAAAGCCCTTGACCCAGTGCCATCTGTTTAGCCTATGTGTTGTGTTGAATACCCATTAAAATAAAGTTATTATGAAAATTATTAGTGTGGATTTTCTAGCTTCATTTCCCACTCTTCATCCTGAATTCTCTTCTCCAGTCAAATAGAACTATGAATCTTCTCCCAGCTGCAGTAGGCCTCCATGCTTTTGCACATACTGTTGACTCTGCCGGTGAGGCACTTCCTCCTCCTTTCTCCACCGGTTGACTCCCAGAGGATATGAGGAAGGGTTAGAGCTACCCAGGACCCCCAGCCTGGTCACAGGCAAAGGGGCACAGCATGACCCTGCTGGTATGGCCTGTGAATGCTATAGTTGAGGACCTTGGTTGAACACCACATGGCACCAAATGCATCACCATTTCCAAGCCGGAAATAAAAAGAGGTTTAATTGGACTTACAGTTCCACATGGCTGGGAAACCTCAGAATCATGGCAGAAGGCAAAAGTCACTTCTTACATGGTGGAGGCAAGAAAAAAATGAGGAAGATGCAAAAGTGGAAACCCATGATAAAACCGTCAGATCTCATGAGAATTATTCACTACCACGAGAACAGTATGGGGGAAACTGCCCCATGATTCAAATTATCTCCCACCAAGTCCTACCCACAATAAGTAGGAATCATGGGAGCACAATTCAAGATGAGATTTAGGTAGGAACACAGAGCCAAACCATGTCATTCCACCCCTGGCCCCTCCAAATCTCACGTCCTCACAATTCAAAACCAATTATGCCTTCCCAACATAGTCTTAATTCATTTTACCGTTAACACAAAAGTCCACAGTCCAAAGTCTATCTGTAACAAGGCAAGTCCCTTCCACCTATGAGCCTGTAAAATCAAAAACGAGCTAGTTACTTCCTACATACAATGTGGTTACAGGTATTGAGTAAATACAGCCATTACAAATGGGAAAAATTGACCAAAACCAAGGAGGTACAGGCCCCATGAAAGTCTTAAATCCAGCAAGACAGTCAAATATTAAAGCTCCAAAATGATCTCCTTTGATGCCGTATGTCATATCTGGGTTACAATGATGCAAGAGATGGGTTCCCACAGGTCCTACCCTGTGGCTCTGCAGGGTAGAGCCTCCCTCCTGGCTGCTTTCATGGGTTGGCATTGAGTATCTGCAGCTTTTTCAAGTGAACAGGGCAAGTTGTCAGTAGATCTACCATTCTGAGGTCTGGAGGACAGGGGTCTTCTTCTCACAGTTCCACTAGGTGGTACCTCATTAGGGACTCTGTGTGGGGGCTCCAACTCCACATTTCCTTTCTGTACTGCCCTAGCAGAGGTTCTTCATGATGGCCCCGCCCCTGCAGCAAACTTATGCCTGGACATCTTGGCATTTTCATACGTCTTCTGAAACCTGGGCAAAAGTTCCCAAACCCAATTCTTGACTACTGTGCACTCGCAGGCTAAACACCACATGGAAGCTGCCAAGGCTTAGGGCTTGCACCCTCTGAAGCCACACCTTAAGCTCTATGTTGGCCCTTTTCAGCCATGGCTAGAGTGGCTGTGATGCAGAGCACCAACTCCCTAGACTGCACACAGCAGACAGACCCTGGGCCTGACACAGGAAACCATTTTTTTCTCCTAGGCCTCCAGGCCTGTGAGGAGAGGGGCTGCCACAAAGGTCTCTGACATGCCCTGGAGACATTTTCCCCATTGTCTTGGGAATTAACATTTGGCTCCTTGTTACTTAACGCAAATTTCTGCAGCCATTTTGAATTTCTCCTCAGAAAATGGGATTTTTTTTTCTTTTTTCTTTTCTTTTTCTTTTTCTTTTTTTCTTTTTAAGGCAGAGCTGGAGTGCAGTGGTGCAATCTTGACTCACTGCAACCTCCACCTCCTGGGTTCAAGCAATTCTCCTGCCTCAGCCTCCCAAGTAGCTGGGACCACAGGCATGCACCACTACACCCAGCTAATTTTTGGTTTTTTAGTAGAGACGGGGTTTCATCATGTTGGCCAGGATGATCTCCATCTCCTAACCTCCTGATCCACCTGCCTCAGACTCCCAAAGTGCTGCAATTGCAGGCATGAGCCACCACACCCAACCTGGGATTTTCTTTTCTATCACATTATCAGGCTGCTGATTTCCCAAACTTGTATGCTTTGTTTCCCTTTTAAAACTGAATACTTTTAACAGCACCCAAGTCATCTCTTGAATGCTTTGCTGTTTGGAAATTTCTTCCACCAGATACCATATATCATCTCTCTCAAGTTCAAATTTCCAAAATTCTGTAGGGCAGGAGAAAATGCCACCAATCTCTTTGCTAAAACATCACAAGAGTCACCTTTACTCCAATTCCCAACAAGTTCCTCATCTCCATCTGAGACCACCTCAGCCTGGACCTTATTGTCCATATCATTATCAGCATTTTGGTCAAAGCCATTCAATGAGTCTCTAGGGAGTTCCAAACCTTCTTGCTTTTTCCTTTCTTCATCTGAGCTCTCCAAATTGTTCCAACCTCTGTCCCAGTTCCAAAGTTACTTCCACATTTTCAAGTATGTTTTCAGCAAAGCCCCACTCCCAATATCAGTTTTCTGCATTAGTCCATTTTCATGCTGCTGATAAAAACATACCCAAGACTGAGAAGAAAAAGATGTTTAATGGACTTACAGTTCCACATGGCTGGGGAGGCCTCACATTCATGGCAGAGGTTAGGAGGAGTAAGTCATGTCTTACATGGATGGCAGCAGGCAAAAAAGAGCTTGCACAGGGAAACTCCCTTTTATAATACCATCAGATCTCATGAGACTTATTTGCTATCATGAGAACAGCAGGGGAAAGACCTGCCCCCATGATTCAATTACCTCCCACCAGGTCCCTTCCACAACATGAGAATTCAAGATGAGACTTGGGTGGGGACACAGTCAAACCATATCAATCCCCAACCCAATCAATTATTTATTGGCACTTTCAATAAGCATATTACTTTATTTCCTCTCTTTCCTTCCTTTTTTTCTTCCTTCTTTCTTTCTTTTTTTCAACACATGTATACTAAATGCCGGCTATAGATCATGCACTATTCCAGGCAGGGCGATCCAATGGTGAGTAAGACAGACACTCATGGGGTTTCCTTTCTAGTAAGAAGATATAAAGTTAAAACAGCCATTTAAAACATTACACTAACTGCTATGATAGGATAAGGACCTAATTGAATACTTAATGTAATTTCTACTGGGTTATGTAAAGTTTTGTTGGGGACAGGACATTCAGGCTTAACCTTAAAGGAAGACGGAAAGTAAGAGTCATCCAGACAGCTACCATGTGAGATGTTCTTGGGTTTCTTCTTTTCCAGTCTTCCTTCAAAGATATTAGCTGCTAGGCCATCTGTTGCCCACGAAGTCAGGTAGGATACCTCAGTCTGGCCTTTGCTACCAGTGGCCACTATCAACAGCACCTCAAAACCCAACTCATTATCTCCCTGCTTCTCAAATTTAATTGTCTTCTTCTAGGTTGAGTTTAATTGCAACTTAAATTATCCTCAAAAAGATGACACTAAGATTGTATATGGGTTTTTTAAAAATCGCATTTACAGAATGGTATAGAAACAAAATAATAAAATATAACTTTGGTATAAGGGAAACAAATATTTATAGTTCGATAAATGATTGCAATTCCTATTATGTTGGAATTGCAAGAGTTTAAGGGGCTTTTCCCTGCTTCATCAGACAGGACTCTCAGTAGTTGCAACCTGATTAAGCAAAATGAAATTCTAAGTTCAGGATCTCCTTCTGCTCATATGTGATATGAAAGTTACCTAACAGTTCAAAAGTTTCCATGTGCCAATGAAAAGTAAGTGCTGGTGCAGGCTGGTAAGCCCATTGTAGCTGTCTCAACAGGGCCCGTGGTGACCCTGTGGCTTGAAACCACAAGGTAGATTTTTCTTACTGGGAACTGATTAAGATCACAACTAGACTTCAAGGGGGCACCCAGCACTCAGCACACCATGGAAGACTATAGGTTCCTCACTATGCAGGAAGAAGAAATCTAGAATTCACTAGAGGCCAAGTTTGGCCACAGATTGCATTAGAGTGAGCAGTAGCCAAAAATATAAAGAGACATGGAGTTGGGGAGAGATAATATGGAGAGAAATGCCAGATATAAGTGATGGGGAGGAAGGCAGCAAATCACACTGTCATGTGTGTACCTATGCAACAATCTTGCATGTTCTTCACATGTATCCCCAAACCTAAAATGCAATAAAAAAAAATAAATTTAATTTAATAAATAAATAAATAAATGTTAAAAAAAAAATATATATATATATATATATATATATATGAGACATTATCTTGACATAGGGAGACCCACAAGCACTGAAGCACTGTAGGGACACAAGGCCCACTGCCCCTCCTTAGCACGAGGGACTGGCAAATGCCCGATATACAGAATCACCATCTTGGGGAGAAGAGAAATGGAGGAGAAATCTGAAAGGTTGGTAATTTTTTTTTAAAAAAAAGACTGTTTAATTCGATTGAACTAAGTTGACTAAATAGGACAAATTTGGGTGGCTTTCTCCTAGTATTCAATTCTTTTTCAGAAATAATGATCTTACTTTACAGATTGCTTGAAATTTGCTTCTAGCTTAATTAAGACCATATTCTAGAGATGTTCCTAAGTCAGTACACATAGATCTAAATCATTCTTTTAACCTACCATATATTATTTCATTCACTATAACAAGTTATTTAACTAGCACTGTAAGGAAAGAGTTCAGTTGTATAAGTTGTTTATCCTAAAACACACATTGCCCTTGTGAGAATTACCCTTGTGAACCACCGCTCCTGCATCAAACTCAAGTGCTTAGTTCTCTTCCCAGCCACCAATCCAGATCCTCACTGAGATTAAGGCAGTCTACTAGAGCTGGCCTAGCAGGGAACACAATTTAAACTCAGGTTTTGACTTCCTGCTGCTACTAGAAGTTGAAAGTCAACATCACCAGATAAGTCCAGTAGCTTGATTATCATCATCATCATCATCATCATCATCATCATTGTGCTCACTCTAGGCCAGGTATGGAATTATATCTTGATCTATGTTTAATCATTTATCAGTTGAGAAATACCTGACTCGCTCAGAACTATCGAGCGTGGTTAACTAATCATATGCTAAGAGTCCCAGCAACCCTTGTCCCAAAATGACTTTCCTGACAATCTGAGTTACCCAGCTCTTTTTAGGCTATGCCTTCCACAGGGCACAAAAAGCAACCATCAGCCTGTACTGCTATTGCTCAGCCAGTTGCTTGGGGCCCTCCAGATTACCCAAAGGTCTAGATTAAAGCAATCTCTTCTGCTAGGATGGGTCTGGACACAACTTCAGGGTCTTAACTTTGGGGATACAAACCAGGCTTACTAAAATGCCTAGTATGTCCCAGATTGGCTGCTCACAGGGCTATATCATGCCACAAGTACGGGGTACTATAACGTTTTTAAAAGAAATAATCAACAAGATTTAAAAATAAATTATTAATTAATTACTGGAGGGCCTTAAACTAAAATCATTAAATATGCTCATAGCTTAGAAATTATTGTGATAAATAATTTTTATTAATTGCTTTATATTAACATAAATTATGAATCATTTCAGGCAATTTGCATGTGTAGACTTGTTTTCTTCCTTTGTGCATATTAATTTTCTATCTCAGCTATGTTAATGCTTTTAATTTATTTAAATAAATTCTTTTTTGTTCTTTTAGTTTAAAAGAACATATATATATAGTTTTAAGTCTTATTCATTGTAGTAGTTACCATTTCAAGGTACCAATTTCTATTTTAGTTGTGGTAACAACAGCTGTAACAGATAACTCCCTAAATATCTGGCTTGCCATAGTGAAATTTGTTACTTGCTCATAGGAACAGCATGGGAGTAGAGTGGTTCTACTCCAGCCAGTCATTCAGGGTCCAAGACTTTTGCAGGTTCTGCCATCTTTGTCTCAAGGTCATCCAGGAAATAGATGCCTAGTAGAAGGGAGAGAATGCAGGTTTCAGAGGCTTTCTGAATCAGGCCTGAAAGTGGAGTACATCAAGTATGTCTCATTCCACAGGCAAGAATTCAGTCACTGGCTATACCTAGCTCGAGGAAGATTGAGAAACGTGGTTTCCCTTTAGGCTCAGGCAGAAAAAGAAATTGTTTAGTAAACAGCTAGCCAATTTGTGTCTTGCCTTTTCACCTAATAATGTCACTCCTGGACTCTCTTCTCAATAACAAATCCAAAATATAAAATGTTTTACATATACAAAGATGTCTTATAATAGTGAAAAAAAACTGGAAGCATCCTATGTAAAAATAATTACATTAAATTAAATCCTAATGCAGTCATCTGATAGACTGAATTTAATGCAGTCATTTTTAAAGTTTTCTTCAGCCTATGCAGAGTCATTGGGAAACACTTATACTATAAAGATACGTGAAATAAAAGCAGAGTCCAAAATTGTATACACTGATTATGACTACATTCAAATGTTCACAGTAAAAGAAAAGATTGTAGAAAAAATACAAATAATTTTAAAAGTTATACAATGATGGTCATTTAATGCATGACTGAGATAAGCTAGGTGAAATACTAACAACTTTAGATGTATTATCTCTAATGCTTACTACCCTGGTACCCTGCAAGACAGATATTACCTGTAGCAGGTGCTAATAGAAGACAGGCCCCAACCTCATCCCCACACTAAATCAGTGGTTGATGGGGGTGGCCCAGTGGAACAGATGTAACCTAGTTCTGACCAATGAGACATAATGAGAAGTCTGCCAGAGTACTTTAGTGAAAGAGTTTCTTCCCACACAAAAGACAGAGCCTCTTTGTGAGGAGAGAATCCTATTGCCTCTACTCCTTGCCTTTCTGCTTTGGCTATAACTATGTGCGGCATTATTCTGAAGCTAAGGTGGTCATCTTGGGGCCATGACTTGACTCGCCTAACAATGAGAAACCAATATTCTCAGGATGACAAAGGAAAATACACACATACGTAAACAAAGAGCCTAAATCCAGGATGACATTATTGAGCTGTTCCATCAGTACCACAGTAATTTGCCTTTTTTTTTTTTTTTTAAGACAGGGTCTCTCTATCGCCCAGGCTGGAGAGCACTAGTGCAATTTTGGATCATCACAACCTCTGCTTTCTGATTTCAAGCAATCCGTCCGCCTCAGATCCCAGGTAGCTGGGACTACATGCCACCACACCTAGCTCATTTTTTTTTAGTAGAGATGGAGTTTCGCCATGTTGGCCAGACTGGTCTCAAACTCGTGGCTTCAAGCAATCCACCTGCCTCCGCCTCTCAAAGTGCCAGAATTACAGGCATGACCCACCCTAGAGTATTTTTTTAAGTGATATAATTTAATGCCTTTACAGTTTAAGCCACATTTAATTGAATATTCTCAGCTGAAGATATTCCCAAATGATACATTATCCCTTTCTTACAGTACTCACAGCCAGTAGCATAGAAAACAGAACTGGGATACAAACGCATGTGCTCTGGCTCCAAGGCCCAAAACTCTCTATGACAATTCAGTGAAATAAGGCCTCACTACTTCCCTACCCTCTGCATATGCAGTATAATTCCTTCACTAAGGAAAAAGAATCTGGACTTTTCCTGCAAGTCATTTCCTATACAACACACACAGTTTCAGCAGCCATTCTCAAGAAAATCCATTTCCCTTTCATTTCTCGTTACTCTTAGATACTTAACAGCTTCCCTCACTAATTTTACAGAAGATGTTTTCTGTTGCAGGTATTTCCAAAATGTCTGTAAATAGTATTTCTTCTTGGCATGTCCCTTGATACATCCCTTGTAGTTTGTATCAAAAGATAGGTTCCCTAAAACACATCTCTTTCTGTCCTTGTTTCTGACTAGGATAAAATTACTTGGTCTTGGCAGGCTCGAAAATGTGTATTTGAACCTTCACTTTATTCAATGCATTATATCACTACGTCCTTTGGTTTTGAAACTACACTTTATCCAGTGTAGTTCTAAATTTTCCACTGGACATCCCCTAGCTGTTTTCTGTTAGCTGTTTCCTTTAAAAAGGAAACAATCTGATACAAATTGAAAATGTTAACAAGAAGTGCATAACTGAAACACTAATTGCATTACTAAAGTCACCTAGAGACACATTCCTATCAAATGTGTCTTTGTAACATATACTTCGCTTTTTTTTTTTTTTTTTTTTTTGAGACGGAGTCTTGCTCTGTCACCAGGCTGGAGCACAGTGGCGCAGTCTCGGCTCACGGCAACCTCGGCCTCCCGGGTTCAAGCGATTCTTCCGCCTCAGCCTCCCCAGTACTGGGAGTACGGGCGCGTGCCAAACGCCTGGCTAATTTTTTTTTTAGTAGAGACGGGGTTTCACCATGTTGGCCAGGATGGTCTCCATCTCTTGACCTCGTGATCCACTGGCCTCGGCCTCCCAAAGTGCTGGGATTACAGGTGTGAGGCACCGCGCCCGGCCCATATGCTTCACTTTTTTCCTCTTATAACTACATAAAATGAACCCCCTCTCTCTGGCACAAGTCTCTTTTGTCCCTATTCAATTTCTACATCCTCTTAACTAAAACACAAGAAGTCAGAACACTCTGTAGAGAGGACACTATCTTACTCCTCTCGACAAACGATATTGTTGATTAAATTCAAGGTCTTGACCTAAGGAGATCCTTGGGAGGGTCCCATCTGTGACGATCTTTCTGATTAGGAATTGTGTCCGGCATTTTGCAGTTCTGCCATCCAATGCTGCGTGGTGAGCTTCTACATACTTCCTGCCACCACCTGTTGTAGCAGAGAAGCCACAGCAAAGGTCAGTTTCCCAAATACAAAAATAAGTCCCACTCCTGTGAAGTGCAATCAAGCTCCTGCAACCAAATGATCTGCAAAGGGAGCCCTTGGGAATTCGCTTTCTCTTTCCTCTGAAACTTGAGCTTGACGCATCCCTCAAGCTCAAGTTTAAAATTGTAAAGAAGAAAAACACAATTTAAATTTTTACCCGTATTTACTGGTCAGTAAAACCCAATCATACAGAATGAGAGAGAAAAACAAGGATTAAAATAAAGCAGTTTGAAAAGAATCAAAGAGAAGGAGTCCAAACTAAGAATTTGGACACTCAGCTTTTAGTTTCTGCTCTATCACTAATCAATTTTGTGTCCTTAAAAATAGTTAACCTGACTAGTCTCAGTTTTCTTATATAAAATGATGATGATGATGATGATGATATAGTTGTACCCTACTTCATGGTTACAAGGTCCTTTTATATACTTTGATACAACAATCCAAGAGACAATTATTATTATTGCCAGTCTAGAAATGAGGAACTAAGACTTCGAATGGTTGAATGACTGACCAAAGTTAATAGAACTGTAAATTGTAAGCTAATATTCACATGTAGGTTGTCTAAGTCTAAAATCAATTGCCATTCTACTAATCCCTATTGAGAGGAAGATTTCTAGCATGATTCGACACCTGTATACTACAGTCAGAATTCCAGGAAAGTAAGATTGAATTATTTGTGACCTCTACAGACACTAAGGCCTCAGTTTTCATCTTCTTATTCTTACCTATTTCATTCTTAGGACAAAGCTCATAGAAATTAAATGAGAATAAGCTGGACTTCAGAAAGAGGAGAAGAAGCTGTGGAAAGAGAGAGAGAAATATAACAAGTTGAGACTCTATGAAATAATCTGCTGAATGATATATATAAATAGAAATTTTTATGAGCCATATAATTATTTTAATTCCAGTAAATCATTCTCTCCTTGCTCCCATATGAAAGATGTCTTAAATACTTTGATTAAAGGATTTTTTGTGTAATTTATTTCATCTACTATTTCACTACACACATTTTTATCATCTCAAAAGAAAATCTTTCAATGAATCGAACTCTGCAACATAATCAGCCACTATTACAAGTACGTTTTGCTCCCTCAGTCATCATCCTCTTGGGATACACAAAGATAATAAAATGAATGAAGCGTGCTTTATAATTTCCCTGCTCTAATTTGTTACCCATTCTGAAAAAGAGAAAGAACTAGGATGCAAGATTTCTGAGAGTGAGGGAATGAGGGATTAGAAATCTCAGAGACATGGGGAAAAAAACTTCCTCCAAGAATTTCATCAAATGTAAGTGTGTAGATTTCCTAAAATGAATTTGAGGCAGCTTAAAGTAAAAAATACACATAATTTAGCTACTAAACTTGAGATAAAAACAGCCTTTATTTTTCTCTCAGTCTTACTCATTTTGAAGGGACGATTAGGGTGACGATGTCTTACATTCAAAAGCAAATAATAGGAACATATAGCACATTCTAAATATAAACGTTAAGACCTCAGAAATCTACTACTAGCTTTAGAAAGCAAAGAAGAACTTAGTTTCTCTGATGCCACCATTGTTGTCATCAACTTTATAAAACAGTTTTAAGGGCCTACTTGCAGAAATCAACATATTTAAGCATTGTAGTTTTTTTTAGAAGTTGAATAAACATGTTCCCTATTATTATGGAACTTAAAATTTCACATTGGAAGCAGAACAGAAACATTAAACCAACCCGTAAATGGACAGCAAGATATTTAGGATAGGTCAAATGGGGTGAGGGTGTCTCTTACAGGGTCATACGTGAGGCATCCTTGGATGAGCTTTGTTTTCAGAAATTTCTTAAGTTAGGAGAAAAGAATAACTGAGTACTTGCAGAATAGAGAGTGTTTATTAAATGGCACCGCTTAGGAGAAGATATTCAAAGGCAGTGACTGAACTAGTCCAATGGTCAGTTTGGTATTGGTTAGCAGCTGGTGGAATAATCATCTTCTTTTTGCTGGTAGGAAGAAAAGACAAGAATTAACTACAAAAAGTCTGCCCACCAAAAGACATGAGGGATCTTAGCCCAGACAACTTTATTGAAGAATGGTGGCCCTTTCCATATGTAAAAAGCCTGCAGTGAAGAAACGAAAAAGCAATCAGAGTTTGATAAAGATAGACAATAAAAGGGATCAGAAAATGCCACCCCAAAATATGCCACTTTGGCATAATGATTGTTTTGAGCTGAAGGCAACCAAGAAAGAGCAGACACAAAACACACACACACACACACACACACACACACACACACACACGACAGAAAACTCTCCACCCATGTTTGCCTAAAAACTGGGCATAAATTCTCATTTGAAAAAATGTCTTCCCTTGCTGGGCACAATGGCTCACACCTGTAATCCCAGCACTTTTGGAGGCCTAGGCAGGTGGATCACCTGAGGTCAGGAGTCCGAGACCAACCTGACTAACATGGAGAAACCCCATCTCTACTAAAAATACAAAATTAGCCAGGCATGCTGGCACATGCCTGTAATCCCAGCTACTC